>LKCN02000017.1:555127-573796 GCA_001633055.2 Ophiocordyceps polyrhachis-furcata BCC 54312 | reverse complement strand
TCTCTCTCTCTCTCTCTCTCTCTCTCTCTCTCTCTCTCTCTCTCTCTCTCTCTCTCTCTCTCTCTCTCTCTCTCTCTCTCTCTCTCTCATATATCTCCTCCCTCCATCCCCGAGGCTTTGACTGACTGACCTCCTTCGCCTTTGCACGAGCCATCATTGGCCCCCATCACCCGTCGTCGTCTGATTGGTGCAGCAGCCAAATTGCCGACTCCTCTCATTGGCTGATTTTTCACCTTCATTTCCTCATCATCTACCCCGCAATGGCACACAAGGCTGACAGGCGAGGCTGACGGAACGAGGCCATCACCAAAACATCCACCATTATCAAACCAAACCCCCTCAGACGCCCAGCCCGTCATCGACTGAGAGAGAGAGTAAAGCCCACAGAAAATGGCCACGCCAACACCCATGAAGCACGCCCCTTCCCAGCAGGGACGCACTCCCTCCCAGCAGGGACGTACTCCCTCCCAGCTCGCCGCCGCCGCCACCCCGCCCGTTTCTACGCCCTTCTCCAACCCGGCCCATACCGCCTTCTCGCCTCGTGGACCAAAGTCTTCGCCCCAGCAGGTCAAGAAGTCGCCCGCAAACCATGGTACCCTCGGCGCCTTCAACTTCGACAGCCCGTCCACTGCCGCCGCCATGGGCGCTCTCGGCATCGGCCCGGGCTTCGATATCGGTCTCGACAACGTCGCTGGCTTGGAAGGCCTTTCCGCCCTCACCGGCGAAGACGACAAGCTGAAGCGACTTGAAGCAATCCTCAACATCTTGGCTGTGAGTACGTCTCTCTCCCATCTCTCACCTTGCGATTGAAGCTCACGTCAGACGAAAACAAAAAAAAAAAAAAAAAGGAGAAGCGCGGTCTCGTCAGCGAAGCCGGCCTTGAACGTCTCGCTCAGCGGATCGGCCTCGAACTGCTCTCGGAAGAGCAGACCACGCCCGGCGGCCGCAAGACGAGCACCCTCGCCATCGCCGGCTCAGCCATGGCCCTCGACATCGTCCTCGACAACAACATCGTCCAGTCCGTCTCGCTCTCCTATCACGGCTCCGCCACCTCCGTTTCCCGCCACATGGACGCGGCCGGCCGCGTCCTGCTCCAAGACCTGCAACTGCCTCCCGGCCAGAGCCCCCTGACCAAGTCCCTCTCCAGCTTCGCCTCCAACCTGGAGCGCCTGGCCGTGCTCGATAAGCTCAGCATCGTGCCCGGTCTCGACTGCCACGAGGCCCTCGCCGGAATCTACGACAGCCTCGAGAGGCTGCATCAATGGGACCTGGCCAAGCTTCGTCAGGAGCCTTCGATGGCAGCCAGGTCGGATGCCGAGCTGACCACGACGGCCATGTGCGCCCGTCACGGCATTCCCGTCATGCACGCCCGCCGCAAGGTCGGCCTGGCGCTGCAATACTGGAAGACGTCGCGTCTGGCGCCCCCGCCTCCTCCGGACAGCAGCAAGACGGCCGGCGACAAAGTCTGGTCCCTGCTCATCGGCTGCGCCCCCATCGAGGGCCTCGGCCTGCCGCCCGTCCGGGTGTCGGAGAACTGGATCGCAAAGGAAGTCACAAAGTCCGACGGCTTCGTCCTCGACTGGCTCGAGCCCGACAACGTGTCGCTGCCCCAGTCGGAGGAAAACAAGGACGCTGCCATGGACATGCTGCAGCCCGACCTCTCGACGACCCGCGTGCCTCGCGTCATGTTCACCGTCAGCTTCGACCCGCCCGTCGTGCTGCCGCAGAACGACTGGTCACGTCTGTACATGTGCGCCGCCGTCAACCCGCCCGACGCGGAGCTCGGCCCGACTTTTGACAGTCTTCTGTTCCCGGTCCGGCCAGGCGAACGGCTCGAGCCCAGCGAACCGCGTGTACTAAGACGCTGCCGTCGCCATGTCCGCGTCTTCTCCCGCGACGGCGGCAAGCCCCTTTTCCGTCATCACGACAATACCCTCCTCATCTACAAGCCCATCTACTCGCAGGCCGTGACGGAGATGCCCTTTTCCCACCCGCGCCAGCTCATCGACATGCTGCCTCTGCTGCGACAATACGCCCTCGTGTCGATACTGTTGGAGACCAGCTTTGGCGGCCAGACGGCAGACGACGAAGCGGACGTGCCGACGACTACGAAAAGAACGACGACGACGACAAAGACTCAGCTGCTATCCTTTACCGACAAGCCGTCCGTTCCCGTCGCGACGACCAGGTTGAAAGTCACACTCTGGATCCATGCCTCGCCGCACCTGCAGGTCATGTTCCCCATGAGCGACGCCACCACTGCCGACGTGACGATCAGGGTGGTGGAAGGCGGCCTCGTCGAGATTATGGAGGAGAACGTGCTGGATACGGCGGCGGCCGGCAAGGGCAAGCGGAAGGAGGTGACGAGGCAACATCTTGCGAGGGCGCTGGAGTCTTTTGAGGATCTGAACAAGTGGTGTGAATGGATTCGGACGAGGCTTGGGGGGCCCGAGTGATGACGAAGACGATGATGATGACGACGATGACGATGACGACGATGACGATGACGACGATGACGACGATGACGATGACGACGATGACGATGACGACTTACAAGGGAGGCGTTTGAGACCCATCTAGTATATCATCGGTCCATCTACCTAGATTGGCGTTGTCTCTCTTGTCTGTCTTGTCTGTCTTGTCTCTCTCCTCTGTCTCCTCTCTCTCCTCTCTCTTCTCTGCCCATCTCTACCCTTCTTTCAACCGCCTTTTTTTTTTTTTGGTTTTGAAACAGGAAGAAGGCGTACATGTACAGTATAAGATACATGGTAGAAGAAAATAGACAGACATGGAAGAGTAGACGGATGAAAGATTACTTTTGATGACTTGACAGAAAGAAAAGAGGAAGAAAAATGAAGCAAAAAAAGATTCGCTTTGGAAACCGCCGACGCCAATGGTAACGAGAGAATCATGAAGAAGGAAGAAAAGAATCAGAAGAGGAAAAGGAGGAGGATGACGAGGATGCTCGCTAGCGAGATGTTGTTGGCGTTGGAGCTTGGTTTTGACGCCGGAGAGGAGTAGTAGTAGGTGTCGTCTCGGAGTGGACGAGGAGGAGGAGGAGGAGGAGGAGGTGGAAGAGGAGGTTTGGGGTTGTTGTTGTTGTTGTTGTTGTTGTTGGGAGAGGGAGAGGGAGAGGAGGACCAGGAGAAGGAGTAGTAGGCTTGAGGACGAGGCCTTTGGAAGCGGATGGATGCCGACGGCGGTGAGAGAGTCTCTGGATCTGTCGTAGAGTTTGACGGAGACGACGTGGTGCAGTTGGTCTTGGTGAGCGTCATGGCGGCATCATCAACCTTGGCATCATCGTCATCTGGAGGCGCTTCCTTGCGCTCTGTTGATGCTCCTCCAGCCGTGACGGGCGTTTCTTCCTCCCCCTCACCAGATGGCTTAGTTGAAGGCGTCACGATAGACGCCGGCGTCGTCTGAACAACGGTCGTGACGAGGTATTTCTCGTCCGGACTCGGGGTCCGATCCAGCGTCGTCGTCTTCGTCACAAGGGCGGGAGACGACGGCTTCTGGTCGCAGGTATAGGTCAAGGTCCGCACAATGGTCGTCACGTAGTCGTTCTCGGTTGGGGGGAGCGTCTGGGTCGCAACCCGGTACAGGGTGAGAGTCATCGTCTCTGTCCTTGTCTGCGTAGGGGGCTGATCTTCCTCGGCCAGTGTGGTGGTGATGGAAGAAGCTTCATCGCCGACGACAGGACTCGTCGTCTCCGTCTTGACCTTCTGTCGGTCCGACGACACGGTCCCCTCGACGACAACGAGCTCGTCCGTGCCGCAATCGCCGATGATTCCTCTCGCGCAGCTCTTGACCATGACCGTTCTCGTACCAAAAACGGTTGGCGCCGGCGTCGTAGCAGAAGCCGGTCGAGAAGGTTGATCGAACACGGCCACGGCCGTAGCAACGATCCTGAGCTTGTGCAAAGGACAGCTTGTTGTTGTTGTTGCCTCGGCGCCGCAACGGACGACGGTATATGTCCTGGTCAAGGTCGTCGTCGTAGTCGTCGTCGGCTGCTCCGTGACCACGTCGGTGAAGAAGAGCCGTCCGACGGGGCAGTCGGTGACGGTGGGTGCGCAGCTCGAGACGGTGAACGTCTTTGTCGTCGTATATTCGGCTCTTCCCGTCTCGGCTGGCCATTGCCTGGACGGAGAGGAGGGGGGGGATGTGCTGGCCATGCTGTCGGGTGACGATGGCGAGTCCTCGCTTGTGTAGCTGATGGATGTTGAAACAGGTGATTTTGCATCGTTGGACTCGTCGAGGGACTCGCTGCTGGATATCGTAGACGACGTCTTCTGAGAAGGCAGAGGAGGAGGAGAAGAAGAAGGAGGAGAAGGAGGAGAAGGAGAAGAAGGAGAAGAAGGAGAAGAAGGAGGAGAAGAAGGAGAAGAGGGAGAAGAGGGAGAAGAGGGAGAAGAAGGAGAAGAAGAAAAAGGAGAAGAAAAAGGAGAAGAAGGAGAAGGAGAAGAAGAAAGACCATCACTACTAGAGGCTATATGCTTCTTTCCACTGCTAGTGGTCTTGTTTCTGCCTAATGATAGCTCGCTCAGAGATTCGCCAATGGTCCTGCTAGGGGGTAAAGATAGCTCCTCGCCGTCGCTTGTCATGTCCCAACGGTGTCTAGTGGAAGCAGTCGAGCCCTGGGATTGTCCATGGACGCTGACGGTAGCCGCCGTCGTCTGGCCGCCTTCGAGAGACCCAATGCCCGCAGAGCCGGTGTGAGAGGCCACGGCTGTGGTTTCCAGGCTGGCAGCCGCTGTCTCTGTCGACTCGGTGTAGGCGGTTGATGAGGTCTTCGACTCGTCACCGGCGTCTTCCGTCGGTGACATTGTAGGAACCGACGTTGTCGACGCGGGGAGCTCGGACGGAGAGGAGATTGCATGGTCCGACGGGGCGAGAGGCTCGAGAGACGACTTCGCCGGGTTCGAGTCTGGAACCAAAGACGGGCTGGTAGAGGAGGCTGGCGGTATGGCAGTCGGCGCTGAAGAAGAAGAAGAAGAAGAAGAAGAAGAAGAAGAAGAAGACCGTCGTGAGTCTGCATATCGTAACGAGCCGCCGGACATGGGTCGCCAAGGTAATCTCGAAGTCGGCGGCGAAAGTGAAGCAAACGGCGTGGAAACGGCCTCATGCTTGGTGGTCACTTCAAGGCTGGAAACAGGTTGAGCAGGGAAAGACGTAGAATCAGCACCCTCCAATAGTCCAGTGGAAGAGCCCCGGCCAGGTGAAGCTTGAGGCTGAGAAGTTGGCAGAGAGGTTGAGACCATAGAGACTGGCCTCTCAAAGGATGCAGTCTCCTGATTCCATGACGGGAAGTCGGCGTCAGTCTCGGAAACATGGAGCTTCCAAGTTGGGCTCGATACTGGTCGAGTCTGTGACGAAAGGCCGGAAGTTGACGGCATCGAGACATGTCCGGCATCACTGATGACAGTTGACTCTCCAGCAGTGCCGGGTGAAGCATGCTGAGAGTCAGTAACCGGTTTCAGAAGGCTGGAAGAAACTTGAGCGTCAGAAGTAACGGGAGACTCCGGCCTCGTCATGTCAGGAGAGTGAGACAAGGACGTCTTCGATGCCGTCACCCCCGCGGAAAAACGACTTGGATCGAACGACTCCACGTCCGAGAGGGAAAGCCGCTGCGACTTGGAAGCGTCGTCGAAGCCGGTGCCGATCATCTCCACGTCTTGATCCGGCGTGCCGACAGGCGTAGAGTTGAAGTCTTCGAGCCGCCCAATGGTTGCAGACGTCTCCTGTCCTGGGGCATCCCATTCATCCGAGACAGAATTGCTGTAAGTCGAACTCAAGGGTTCCCTCTCCAGGCCTTCAGGGTCAGAATCCGAGCTCGATTCGGAGGTCGTGGGAGAAGAAGGCCG
Source organism: Ophiocordyceps polyrhachis-furcata BCC 54312 (assembly GCA_001633055.2). Classification (NCBI taxonomy): domain Eukaryota; kingdom Fungi; phylum Ascomycota; class Sordariomycetes; order Hypocreales; family Ophiocordycipitaceae; genus Ophiocordyceps; species Ophiocordyceps polyrhachis-furcata. Next base: position 567,935 of record LKCN02000017.1, on the reverse strand, counting down.
TGCAGCATCATCGTCTCCTGCACTTGTCATCTCCGGTCCAAGAGCATCATCATCCGTTTCTGAAGACCGAGTCGAGCCACCTGTTGAACCGAGAGGCTCGACCGCAGAGCCAGAGTCATGATGCGCATCCAAAGGCCCGGGGTGCGACACGGAGACGACGGGGAAGCCCCGGGACGCTCCATCATGGCCATGCAGTGTGTCGTGAACCTGAGGATGCGGCTTGTCGACATCATGCACACTGGACGTACGGTGCGCTGCGGTTTCCGCAGTGGAAGACGGGACAACCAGGAGATCAGTCGCGTCGGTGGCATCATCCGGAACGGAGGCGGCGATGACCGCCGAGGAGGTCTTGGGATCCGACGACGGCATCTCCAAGACGAGAGTGGCAGGCAAGGTCGAAGCTGAACTGGAAGCAAAGGCCGTCGCGGAGCCAGACGGATCAGAGTGGCGAGACGAACCCCGAGATGGTGAGAACCCTGCCGGCCCAGTGGGCTCAGAGGCCTTGTCGGTCTTGTCATCCGTCGCCCCGTGAGGAGGAGAAGTCTTGGTTGGCAGGCTTTCGGCTATCGTTGACGACTTGTCTCGCCCGCCGCTGAAAGAGTCTTCGGTCAGACCGACGGCTTCACCCGTCAGAGTCGCCGTCGGACTCTTCACCAAAGCGGCAGAACCAGTAGCAGCATGCTCCGTCATCGACCAAGATACCCGACTTTCGTCTGACGAGGATCCTGTTTTCCTGTCGGTGCCGGGAGATGAAGTCGAGCTTCCTCCCTCGACCCAAGTTGTTGTTGTTGTCCTGTCCATGGTACCGGCAGTTGACGACTTGGAGAATGCCGTCGAGCCTAAAACGGTCATGTTTGACGATGATGTGCTCGAGCCAGCCTCGTCAGGGCGACGACGACTCTCCTGCGGACTCAAACCAGAGTCGACATTGATATCAGGCCTCGAGGTTCGAAGGGACGTCGCAAACGTTGTCCCGGTCGAGCCGACAAGATCGTCAACATCGTTGCTAGCTGGCGTTGTCTTTGCAGTGCCGGGAACGACGCTTGATCCGGAAATCGCAACAACAGCGGAGGAAGCCCCCGTCATCTCGGCCGTTGCAGCCGTGCCAGAGCGCAAGAGTGTAGTCCAGCTCTGGGAGCGAGTCCCTGGCAAGGCAACCGAGGTGAGACCTGCTTGAGCGTCGTGGGTATTTGGAGGCTGGGTCGCTCCAGAGACGCCGGCTGGGACGATCGTTGAGTTGGTAGAGGTCATCATCTTAGCATCTACAACCGAGCCGGTCGAGGTTCCGCGTCCGTGTGACTCTCCGCCAGTGCCTTCTGGCGATGAGACGACACCGGATGGACTGGTGACGGGAGTGACCTGATTTCCGGAGAGGATCTGGGACGCCGAGGCCAAAGGCCTGACATCAGCAGACGAAACGGTCTGTGTAGCTCTGGACGTGCTTTCAATAGATGCAGGAAGCATGGGGCTCGTTGTCTGATCGGGAGAGTCGACGGTGTAGGTTGACGTCTTCGAAGTGCTGCCAGATCCAGCCTGTTTCGCTGCCATTGACGTGCTTCCAGACGATGCGGGAGCCACGAAGTCGGTTGCCCTGTCTGGGGAAGCAATGGTCTTAGTTGACGCCCTCAAAGTCGTAGATTCGGCTTGCTTTGGGCGTCCTGATGGCGCAGACGAGTCAGGATCACCAGAAGCGTCATGTCCAGTGTCTTTGGCGTCGTCGGATGCGATGACAGATGGGGTTCTGCTTGTCCAATCAACAGAATCACCAGAGACGGAAGATGGTGCGTTTGATGTCTCACGGTCAAAGCCGGTAGACAGACCGGAACTCGAACTCGAGCCGTCGTGCTGAGAGGGGCTGCCTGCGGTCGACTCGGGCTTGGACGGCATCGCCGGGCCGGGAGATGAAGAAGCCTTCGATTCCTGAGGGTCGGAGCTGGACAGACCGGAACTTGTAGTCGAGCCGCCATGCCTGCTGAGCGGAGATGGCGAGGCTTTGGATCCAACCGCTCCCGGGGTTGAGATGGACGCAGAGCTGCCGGTGATGCTATCCGGAGAAACACCAGACGCCGTCGATTCCACGGGGCCAGGAAGAAGATCGGCAGAGTCAGTAGCTTCTGCAGTTCCGTTGAGTTGCCGGTTCGGCTCGAGAGCCGTCTTCGTCTTTGACGTGGCTTTGGACTCCATCGCTTTGGAGGCTGAGATAGACACAGAGCTGGCGAGAGCACCGTGGGAAACGACAGACGGGCCAGGGAGATCGGTCCTTGCCGGCTGTGAGTCCGTAGAAGCACGAGAGCGAGCGAACGAGTTGGGTTGCTGTCTCGATCCGGACAGGGTACTCGTGCTGGATGCCCCGTACAGCGGCTGGGAGTCGGTTGATGCACCAGAGCCAGTAGTTTCGTGAAGCTGTTGGCTCGGGCTGATGAGAGAAGTGCCTGTGCTTGATGCCGCATTCGCATCATCTGCCGACGAAGTGACAGACGTATTCCCGTCAATGGTTGAGCCTAAAGGTTGGGATGTGGCAGAATCATGGACAGCAGCAGCAGACGCGTCTGCGTTGGGGCCGGCGGCAGCAGTTTGGTGCTCAGCCAAACCGTGAGAGTTGGTACTCCTGAGATGTTCAGCAGTGGTAGAAACGAGAGACGGAGAAGTAGAGGAGGCAGCCGAAGCGTGAGAATCAACTGAAGTATCCGTTTCAGACGAACTCAGGGCATCAACCAGAGACGGAGAGTCGGTAAATGTCGGACCGCCGGTGACGACGGCGACGGAGGAGCTGGAATCGAAAGCGGCGTGAGAATCTTGTGAACCGTCGTCGCCTTGGGCGGTTGCCAAAGGCCCGGCCGGAGCTGAGCAGTCGGTCGAGATGGGGTTGCAGGAGAGAGCAGGTGAGGTGGAAGAATTCGAAGCAGGTACAGACGAGGTCGAAGAAACAGAAGAAACCAAATCGGAACTGGCTGAAGAAGACGAAGAACGGGAAGACGCAAGTGAATCATCCGAGAAGATGGGGGTATCATCAAGTGTAGTCGGCGAGGCGGCGGGGATCGACGCCGAAGACGTGGTGGTGAAAGATTCAGCCGAGGCATCAGCGTCGGCGAGAGCCTGCAAGTCAGGAGAAGTAGAAGAGATGGAAGAGGTGGCAGTGGTGGTCATAGAGTCGGATGACAAAAGAGAAGCATGTAAAGCCTGGGAGTTGACCGAAGATGAAGAGACTCTGGAAGCAGCGGGGTTGGCGGAAGTCTTGAAGAGAGGAGAAGCGTCACGAGAGGACGTGGCCTGGGAGTCATCTGAAGTCTCGGAAGCTGCAGATTCGCCGAGCTCTGACGGTTGAAGGCCGGTCGAGATCCGAGAGGGAATTCCATCAGGAGCATCACCAGACGCCTCAGACCGTGTAGAGTCTCCGGAAGCTGTGGAATGGACGGAAGCCGTGAGAGGAGCAGAGGCATGGGAGAGGGCAGGGTGAGCCGAGGTATGAGAATCAGCTGCGGTCGTTGAGTCGGGAGAGACGGCAGCATCCACGGCGTCAATAGACGTCTGAGATGAATCTGAAGCATCAGCTGAAGAGGGAACCGAGGCCTGGGCATCGGAAGATAATGAAATGCCATCTGTAGTAGAGGCACCAGAAGCCGTAGGAGAAGCTTGTGAGCCGGTCGAACCCGTCAAGGAAGAAGCCCCAGCGTCGGTAAGAACAGGCAAGCTGGTGTTGGCAACGGCCGGGCTCCCAGGCCGGCCTCGGTCGTGAGAGGAGCCCGAGTCCTGGCCGTGAGGAGCCGGCATCTGAGGTTGAGACGTAGCCCGAGGGTCGTCAGCAACCGAAGCACCCGTCGAAGCGTCAAGATTCCCGGATGCACTGGAGGCAGTCGACGACGTCTGGACAATAGCGTCGTCTGCTGAGGCTCCCCCGGAGGTCTTGGAAGTCTGAGAGTCAGACGAAGCCCGTGACGTCGGCTTCGTTTCAACATCCGAGCTCGCCATCTGCACCTTTGACGCGTCCTCCGTCTTCGACCCGGGTGCTTCGAGATGCCGATGCGTTCCCGAGCCAAAAGGTTGAGACGAGGGAGCGTCAGGCAAGCCGGACTCGGCCGCGACAGACGAAGAAGTAGTAGCATGGGACCCGTCTGCTTCAGAAGTGCCTGATTCTAGGCCTCCGTCGACCGAGCTGGCACCGGGGGACTGCCCGGAGCTGAGCTTGGAGGACTCGGTGGGCTTGAGCTGCCCCGTTGCCTCGGTGAGATCAGATGCGGCCTGCGTCTCAGCTGGGCCGGGAGACGGCGCCGTGAGCACCCCCGAATTCGAAACCGGCAAACTGGACTTCGGCTTGCTCGTGGGCACGTTCAGCCGGTCGTCGGCGGCGCCAGGTGCTTGCGAGTCTTTCACCTCGGTTGACGAGCCTGAGCCTGCCAGCTGAGTCGAAGACCCCAAAGCGGCAGACGGCGTCGTGAGAGTCTCCGGAGTTCCCGCCGGCAAGCTGGGCTTCGGACCGTGTTGAGATGCAGCGCTTGAAGGCATCGTCGTCCGATCAGGACCTGAAGCATGCGAGTCATCCAACAAGGAAGTCACAGGCCGCGTCCGGCTCAAGGCCTTCTCGGAAGCTTCGTTGGCTTGGCCTTCAATGCTCTTGGGCGCGCTCGACCGCTCAGAACCCGGTGCTGGTGAGTGTTTTGTCTCGGCGTGGTCGACTGAGCCAGATGGAGCTCCCAAGCTGGTTCGGCTCCAGCCGTTGTCTGAAGCTCCGTCAGGCACATCAGGCCTCGACTTTTCACCGCTGCTTGTAGGCACCTTCAGCCGTTGGGAATCAGATGCTTGTGAGCCCTTCGAGCCATTGTGGTCAGCCGAGCCTGTGGAAAGCCCCGGGATCGTCCGGGTCCCAGCAGCGTCTGAAGCTCCGTCCGGCATGTCAGGCCTCGAACCAGGTTGAGACTCGACGCTTGAAGGTACATTCGATCGGTGGGGACTATCTCCTTGCGAGTCTCCCGACCCGGCGTCTTCAGCCGAACCATCTGTCCGGCTCCCATCGTCCTCCGAGGCTCCATCCGGGAAGCCGAGCCTCGTATGGGGCTGAGCGTCCACACCTACGGGCTTCTTGTTCGACCGGTCCGAAGAATCCAGATCGGCCAAGGTCTCCGGCCCGGCTGAAGCAACCGCATCATCAGAAGCCCGGAACCGTGTCGGAGATGGAGGGGGAGTGGCGGCGGGCGACGTGCCGGAAGTCGATGCCGCGAGTCCAGAAGAGCCAGTCGGAGCGGGTGTAACGTTCAAAAGACCATCAGAAGTGGTCGTCACGAAACCAGAGCTCGAGACATCGAGGGCCGTCAAGGACGATCGACTGTCAGTCTCGCCGTCGGTCTTGGGCTGGTTGGGGGAGCTCCAGGGATCCTCTCGGTCGACACCGTACGTGCCATGTTTCCATCCAAAGGTCCCAGAGCCGACGGGTCTCAGGGTGCTGGACATGGCGAACAGGCTTTCTCTTACAGTGTCCAGAGCTTCGGTGACGTCTAGGCTCCGAGACATCCTTGACGGTTGAGGCTCGACATCCTTTCCGCCGTTGGAAACATCAAAAGTCCGGTTCGCTGCTGGTTTGCTAGAGTCGGTCGTCTCCTGGACTTGCCAGCCATCTGGACTGCCGCTCCTTTCAACGCCTGTCGGCCCAGGCGGCTTGCTTGAAACATCGGCGGACCCGGAGTGCCCTGGTAGCGGCGTAGAGCTTGTCTGACCGAACATTGTCGAGTTCGAGGACGCCGTGGAGCTGTTCTGACTGGTCGGTTGGCGGGGGCTAGACAGCACTGAAGTGATGAACCCAGAAGTCACAAACGGAACAAAAGGGGCGGCCGGCGTTGGTCCACTGATGGGGCCAGTCGGCTCGGAGTTGACGCCATCAGGCGCCGCCTCATTATTCCCATCCTCTTGTGCAGACAAAGACACGGCCTTGTTGGCCTCGACGGCTTGGTCTGAACCAGAAACAACCGAAGACGCCGTCGGAACAACAGGCTCCAGTCCGGCTTTTCGTGTGCCGTCAGCTGTGTCGACGGTCGTAGCCGAGCCGACGCTGTCCATCGCAGTAGCTTGCGCCCCGGTTGATCGTGAAGAGGGCGTATGGTCGAGCATGGTGTCAGGCATTGCCGTCAAGCCATGGTGTGTTTCCTCGTGCACAGCATTAGAAGTCTCGTCGAATGAAGCCGTCGTGTTATCAAGCATCAAAGGCGCGTCAACGGTCCCCGAAACTGCCTCGCTCGAGAGTTCAGAAGTCCTCGGTCTTGTCATGGTGGTGAAACTGCCAGTCCATGAACCGGCCGATGGTATGTTGCCTGTGCTCGTTGGAGATGACAAGGGGGTGACGGGCAGAACGGGAGAATGATGAGTGAAAACAGACAAAGGACCATCAACGGCGGAGGAAAATATCAGAGGCGCCATCGATGAAACAGAAGCAGTGGATTCTGTTGCAAGCGAGGACGATGGCGATGCATCCGAAGTCGAGTCGGATGTTGAGTGAGATCCTGGCGGAGGAGCAGGAGGAGAAGTCCGCGGGATAGAAGCACCAGACTCGACTACCGGCTGGGCAATCGAGACTCCGCCAGCCGGTGCATCAGCCGACGGGGGGATTCCGCTCGCGGACAAGACTCGAGGAGGTTTGGGAGACGTCGAGGTTCCGGGGGGAAGAGAATCATCATGGTCGGAAGTCGAGGACGAGGGAGAAAAGCTTGAAGAGGAAGAAATGTTTTCTGTGGGTCGAAGCCAGGGGTTCTGTGAGGTTGACGATGCCTCGTTCGAGGAATGACGGGAAAGGTGGGGAGTGGGATCTGATATAGACAGGGGGCTCTCCTTTAAGGACGCGGCAGTTGGAGAAGATGAAGCCTCCGAGCCGGCTGCGTCCGGAGAGGAGATTCGATCGTGACGAGAAGGCGGAGGCAAGAAGACGTTGTCAAGAGGGTCATGAGTACTACCTGGAGCTGCAGACGTAGCGGGAGAAGAAGCAGAAGAAGAAGAAGAAGTCGACCATGCTTTCTTGCTTGAATGCCCGAGTGTGGACTCGTCGCCCGAGGATGCTGATGGCTTCTTCTCTAGAGAACCGGCCTTCGAGTCCTGCGTCTCCTCGTGTCGCTGCGTCTTGGAAGCAGCGGTCGAGGACGGCGTCCCTTTAGAATTCAAACCACTGCTTGCTCTCTCTGCTGAAGGAGACTGGGGGGTTCCTGAGAAGCCGTCGAGTTCTTCCGATGAAGGCGGAGGGGTGAAGAACGAGTCGCTCGTCTTCTCTTGCTGCGTCTTGGAAGCGGTGAACGAGGAAGATGTCCTCTCTGACGAGCCCGATTTCATGCCAGAGGCTGCCGTCTCTGTCGAACGAGGCTGCCGAGTTCCCGTGAAGCTGGGCCGTTGGCCGCCGAGCTCTTCTTCCAATGAAGGGGCGGCGGTGAAAGATGAGTCGCCTTTACTCTCCTTCCTCGAGGATGATACAGATGACGTCTGGGACGCATCAGACTGAGAAGAGAGCGGGTGATGATGCGAGTCCTCTTTAGATTCTTGCCAAGTATCGATGCTTGTCAGTCCCTCAGATGAAGAGGGCAGGAGATTGAAAGACGTTACTGTGGCCGACTTCAACTGAGAAGGGGGAGTGGCGAGCAACGAGTCCTCGTTGGAGTCACCGTCTGAGGAAGCAGAGGTGGAAGTCGAGGATGCTGTTTGAGAAGGGATCGGAGAAGATGTCGTCGTCGTCTGCTTGATGATAGAGTCGAAGCCGCTCATTCCTTCAGACAAGGGGGCCAAGGGATGGGAAGCGGTCAGTATGGTCGACTTGACCGGAGAAGGGGGGGTGATGAGCAACGAGTCCTCGTTCGAGCCATCGGCCGCAGAGGTGGATGAAGCAGTAGACGATGATGACCTCTCAAATCGATCGGGCTCGGTCTTCTCCGCCACGTGGTCCGACTTGATGCCGCCGCCGGTCATGGGATCTGAGCCTCGACCATCAGTCTCGTTAACCTCCGTCTCCCTGGCAGGGGCTGACGCTTGGGCTTTGGAAAGAGAGTGCGCGGTGAATGGGTCATCTGCCTTGCCGCCATCGGGCTGAGACCCTCCAGGAATGTCGTGAGCCTGGTCTGACGAGGAAGACTTTCCTCCCGAGTGATCAGACCCGAAGCCGCCAGTCTTCTTCCCGGTGGAAGTCGAAGTCGCAGGCTGGGAAGTAGCCAGAGTAGAAGGAGGGTTGTCTTTCGACGGAACAGACTTGACATCATTCATCTTTGCTTCTTCAGACCGATCGGGAGCCGTATGAGCTTGGTCCGACGACAGAGGCTTCTCTCGCAAGTGGCCGTTTGTCTTCTCCGCGGAAGCCGAAGAAGAAGTCGCCGGCGGTCCATGATGAGAAGCAGAAGATGATTTGTCGTTGAGCGACGTTACAGACTTTGCTTCATCCATCTTTCCCTCCTCAGAAGAGCCGGACGTGAGATCGGAAGACGTCGGCTGCTTTCCCCAAGAACCTGCTCCTCGACCACCGGCCTTCTCAGAAGAATCCGAAGCGCGGGATGCTGCAGACGGAGCCGAGCGAGGCTCAGACGTAATGCCGGGTACGGCAACGCCATTTCCCTTGTTGTCAGCAGAAGAGCTGGCCATCGAATCAGACGTTGCCTGCCTCTCTCCCGAGGAGGTGGCTTCAGCAACACCTTTCGGATCAGGCGTAGAGGTTCCTCCCGCAGCAGGTGACGAAGTGGACGACTTGTCCGAGAGACCATATCTAGCAGTGCCGGTCCCTGCACTTTTAGGAGAGCCCGAAGAGCCGGATTGAACTGGAGACAAAGGCTGGTTCCCCGAGGGATCAGTGTTGGGTGAACCCGTCTTCTTTCTCGAGGACACATCAGTCTCAGGGGGATCTGTCGCCTTCGTTGAAGCCGCGGCAGTCTTTGAATTATTCGTCTCCTTTTTCAAGGTTGAAAACGTCGTCGGAACATCCGTCTTCCCCTTCGAGGCCGAAGAAGTCTTGGCGGTAGTTGTCTTCTGCTTCGAGGCCGGCGCAGTCTCAGGAGATGCCTTCCCCTGCTCCTCCTCCTTCTCAGCCAGAGCTGTCTTCTCCGGTAGACTAGTCTCAGGAGAATCCGTCTCCTTCGAGGCCACGGCAGTCTTAGGAGCACCCGGCTCTTCCTTGGAGACCGAAGAAGTCTTGGAAGCATTTGTCTTCCCTGCCGAGTCTTGATTCTTCTTTTCAGATGACGATTCGCCGGCTGTCTGCAGGGGTCGAGACGAGGCAGCAGGCAACTTCTTAGTATTGACACTCTCCGAATCGTCATCACCACCATCACCAATCTTCGTCTGTCCAGTCGTTTCCGAAGGTTGTGTCTCCTCTCCAGCCGTTGTCTTGGGAGGCGTGTGCGGTGAAGTCGGTTTCACTGAAGAGCCAGGTTTGACACCGTCTCCCATCGTCATCCGTTCAGTAGATTCGGGGGCCTGACTCGCATCCGCCTTCTTCCCCGACGCTGTCTTGATGGGTATAGACGACAAAGATGACGAGTTCTCTAAAGAGCCGAGACGAACATCGGCGCCAGTCTCTGTATCGTTTGCCTCCGTCTCTCCAGTGGGCTCGGGAACTGGGTTCGAAGACTCCCCCTCTTTACCAGCCGATGATGGCTTGACTGCTGTCTTATGCGGATATGTAGAAGACGACGGCTTGTCCGACGAGCCAAGGCTGGCATCGTCGTCAGTCTTCGTACCGCCGGTCTTCGTCTCTCCATCTGTCTTTTGTGGTTTTTGTTCCTGCTGAGGTGGGTATGACTTCTCTGAGGAGCCAGAGCCAAAATCAACATCGTCATTTCCAGGCTTTGCATCCCGAGTAGGCTCGAGCACTTGGTTCCATCCAGTTGACGACGACTTAAACGACGCAGATGATGACGTCTCCAAAGAAACGAGCGTCGCACCTCTAGTGCTCGATGCTGCAGAAGAAGCCTTGGAAGATGCAGTCTTCCCTTTCGGGACGGTGACAAAGGATGTTGTCTCGGCTGCTGTCGGCGCCGGCGGAGACGACTCAGACGACTTTTGCCGGGGATCAGGCTTCGCGATGTTGGTCTTGGGAGACGTCGTCTTCCCGGATCCGGAAGTTTTGCCCGAGGACTCCTTCTCCTCGGAACCCGCTGAGGGTCTTCCCGTCTTCCCCTCGGCGGCAGGACGAGGTGCAGGCGTCTCGATCAGGGTCGTTTTTGAGGAAGCTGGCTCATGGCCTGCCTCGGTTTCCTCAGAGACAGAGTCTTGGCCTGTCGCTGAAGTCTCCTTCTCGGAGGAACCAGGTGAAGAGCCGCCGCCGGTCTTTTTCTGCGTCATGGTGGGAGGCGTTGACGTCTTGGCCGGGATCACTCTTGACGAGGCCTGGTCTGTCAAAGGCTCCGGCTTGAGGTCACCGGTTTCGCCCTCCTTTGTCTTCTCCGAGCTGAGGACATGGCCAGAAGATGAAGACTGCTCACTTGAAGAGCGGCCGGTCTCCTGGTCAGCGGCATGAGCCGACGTCTTGTCCGGCATCACCTTTGACGAGACCGACTTGTGCGGAGATTCCGAGGATTTGGCATCGTGAGGCTTTGCTCTCTCGGAGCGAGAACCTTGGCTTGAAGGAGACTTGTTGTCTGTAGTGCCTGACTTCTGCTTGGGAGCTTGAGATGGCGCTGAAGTCTTCACCGGTGTCGATCTTGCAGACTCTGACTCATTTGGAGGCTTGGGCTTCGCACCGTCACTTTTCGCATTGTCATTTCCCGCCTTCCCCGAGCCCGAGGCCTTATCGGACTGGGAGGGGGCGCCCGTATTCTGCTGCTTGTCGGTAGCTTGAGGAGGCGATAATGTCTTGGCCGGAGCCGCTTTCGACTTGTTGTTGTTAGGGAGACTGGTCTTTGCATCGCCGTCTTTCGCCTTTCCGGAGGAGCTGGAGGAGCTTGAAGCCTTGTTGTTTGAAGACGAGGACTTCTTCTCTGAAGAGACCGAAGGAGAGTCATCGACTGGCTTCTCCTTCGTGTTGGCCTTGTTTTTCGACGATGAAGGCTTGGCACCATCGTTCGTTACTTTCCCGGAGGCCGGAGTCTTGTCTGAAGACGATGGCTTCTTCTCCGAAGAGGCTGTCGGGAGGGCAGTACCCTGTGTCTTGTTGGTGGCTGTAGGCGCTGATGTCTTCGCGGCGGTCTTTAAAGGGCCCGAAGTGGACGGCTTATCCGAAGATCCGGCCTTCACATCGCCAGTCTTCGGCTTCCCAGAAACAGGAGAGGTCGAGGCTCTCTCGCCCGAAGAAGCCGTAGGGGGGCCATTCGGCTTCTTGATGGTGGCTGCGGGCGTTGATGTCTTCGCCGTGGTCTTGGGAGAGCTAGACGTAGGCGACTTCTTCGTCGGGTCGTCCGTCTTGTTCGCCTTTCCAGAGCTGGAAGTCGTTTTCGGAGCTTGGGATTTCTTTCCCGAAGGAGATGTTGGCTTCTTGTCGGTAGCTGGAGGCGTTGATGTCTTCGTCACCGTCTTCGGGGGGGCTGAAGCAGACGACTGCTTCTTAGTCTTCGGCTTCCCTGAGCCAGGAGCCTTGCCGGAAGAGGCAGATTGTTCCTCCTCGGGGGCCGGATTGGAACTTCTTGTCTTGCGCTCGGAGGAAGGGTGCGAAGATGACGTCTTGGCCGATGGTGGCGTCGACTCTTTGCTTGAAGAGCCTAACTTGGCGCCGTCAGTCTTCGCATGGCCAGACCTGGTCTTTGTATCACCACCCGTCGTCGTCTTCTTGCCAGTCTTTGCATCATCGTCAGCCTTGGATTTGGAGCTGTCAGGTCGTGAGTTGTCGGTTTCTGCACCTCCGTCCTTGTTCATCTCGCTGTTCTTGGGTTTCCAAGTAGAGGCCGGAGGAGAAGTCGAAGATGAAGGGGACTTCTTCTCGGATGACGTCTTCTTCCTGCCAGGGGGGTTCGTCGTCTTTGACTTGGTGGTAGGGAAAGATGTAGTCTTCGCTGGCGGCGGCGTGGACTTTCTGGAGGTGGCAGTCGAGGAGGACGAAGTCTTCTTCGCCGGGGGAGCGGTCGTCTTCGACTTGGCAGCAGATGAGGTCTTAACTGGCGACTTTTTAGAGGCTGAGATGGTGGCAGTCGAGGAGGACGAAGTCTTCTTCGCCGGGGGAGCGGCCGTCTTCGACTTGGCAGCAGATGAGGTCTTAACTGGCGACTTTTTAGAGGCTGAGATGGTGGCAGTCGAGGAGGACGAAGTCTTCTTCGCAGGGGGAGCAGCCGTCTTCGACTTAGCCGCAGGGGCCGATGAGGTCTTGGCCGGCGGCGGTTTCTTCGGCGTCGACGAAGACTTCTTCGGTGACGGCGGAGACGTCGACTTCTTTGGCGGCGTCGTCTTTTTGGAAGGGGTTTGGGATGCAGTCGAAGATGAAGTCTTCTTCACCGGGGGGGTGGTCGTCTTTGACTTGGTAGAGGAAACAGACGATGAGGTCTTGGCTGACGGTGAAGTCTTCTTCGCCGGGGGGGTGGTCGTCTTGAACTTGGTAGAAGAAATAGACGATGAAGTCTTAGCTGACGGCACTTTCTTCGACGACGTCGGCTTCTTTGGTGGCGACGTTGTCTTCTTAGAGACTTGAGGGGTAGTCGAGGATGAAGTCTTCTTCGCCGGGGGGGTAGTCGTCTTTGACTTGGTAGAAGAAACAGACGATGAGGTCTTGGCTGACGGCACTTTCTTCGACGACGTCGGCTTCTTCGGTGGCGAAGTTGTCTTCTTAGAGGCTTGGGGGGTGGTCGTCTTTGACTTGGTAGAAGAAATAGGCGATGAGGTCTTGGCTGACGGCACTTTCTTCGACGACGTCGGCTTCTTCGGTGGCGAAGTTGTC
>LKCN02000017.1:422246-452414 GCA_001633055.2 Ophiocordyceps polyrhachis-furcata BCC 54312 | reverse complement strand
CCCCCCCCCCCCTTTTCTTGGAGAACAGCACAGCACAGGCGACTTGCAATCTTCTCTCTTTTGTTCCATCTTCTCTTCTTTGTTTATATACATACATAGAAGCTCTGTCAGGACAGGTCTTGGGAAGCTTACTATTACATGGGAGAGAGCGTTTGATATTAATTCGTTTGTCAACAAAGAGGACGGAAAGCTGGACAGGTGAGGCGTGGGGGGCCGGAAGGAAGGCAGAGACGGTACCATGTTGAAACCTAATCTTCAAAGAGAGCCGGCCAAGGGCGTTATTTACCCTGTCTATGACTGCGTTCTTTTCATCCCACTGCAGTCAAAAGGCCCGGAAGGCGTTCCAAGGGGGTTTCATTTGGTTGTTGCTTTTCTTAGGCATATGTGTCGAAGCCGTTAGTTGGCCCTTTGTTAAGCTTGATGCTGTCTTCTGCTTTCTATCCCAACCCGTAGCATCTTCTCAGACCGCTCCTCCTATTTCATGCGATAGACACAGAACCTCTATCATAGCCTTCACACTGCAACAGCTTCGTAATCTGCTTCTCCGTGATGTCTACACATCTCTCTCCGTCAGCAACAAGACCTTCTAAACATGAACCAAACAAACTAACTAACCTCCGCATTTCCTCAGGCACCTGTTGATGGCGTCCGGCGCCCCCGTGACAAAGGCGCACACGTCGTCCGTGTCGGCAGTTACCCGCGCCATCTGGTTGATGCAGCGAAAGGGGCAGAGGAGATCGCATTTTCCCTGCTTGCCGTACGTCATGTCGGCCTGCGCCAGGCTGAGGACGGTGGCGATGGTGACCAAGGATAAATGCATGTTGAAGTTGACCAAGCAAGGCATTGGAGGGGATGGATGCAGCCATTTATATAGTCAACAATAGCACTCTCTCTTTCGTTCCTCTTCTCGTAGGCATTGTGTCACCTCGGAATTCCAGCACATTCTTCTGTCTGCCATAACAAAACAACGCCGGCTCCCAGGGAAACGATGGAGAAGGGAAGAAGCATCATTGCTATGAAACCCCGAGCCTTTGTCTCAACTCAGCTCCGCTTCAACGTAGGTATGTACGTTACACACTCTTTCTTGTCTTGTCCGTAAAGCCGGTCCGCAACTCTCCTTGAACTTCCACCCCGTTTTCAACACAATGGCCGGCATCCGTCTCCGGCGGCGGAAGCGCCGACATCTCCGGACCCCATGTACGGAGGAGGCCGGAGCACGGAATGCGTGCATCACCAAGGACATGTCCATCTCTTCACAACCCTCAGAAACACTCAATCACTATCCAACACCCTTGACCTACCTATTCATAGAAGTCGTTACGCCGCAGCGGCCCCGCATATCGGATATTCACCACGTCCGTCTCCCCATCGCACAACATCAAGTCCAACTCACCATTTTCCCCCTCTCCCCTCATCACTGTTCGTTCTGCAGGTTCCGTGAAAGGCAAGCAGCCGAACTACTACTACTACTACTACTACTACTACTACTACTTCTCGTCACTCATGCAGACATTCAAGGAGAGAGAAGAGAGAGAGAGAGAGAGAGAGAGAGAGAGAGATGGACGAGGGAAACTGTATAAGAAGGGGACCGCTACGAAAGCATCCCCTTCCCTCCCTCTCTCTCTCTACCTACCTATGCATCAATCCTTATTACCAAACTCAGTCGTCTCTCTCTCTCTCTCTCCAAAACACCCATAAACAATGTCTAACAATACCCTGGCTCACTTCACCCTGCCCGACCTCCAGTTCGGCATCGAACTCGAATTCGTCTCTCCCCCAATGGCAGAACCGGCCATGCTCAACGGCAAATACCCAACCTTCATCCACCAGAACCTCAGACGACAAGGCTGCTTCTTCTTCCTCGCACAGCTGCTGCAAAACAACGGCCTCCCGTCAGCCATGGACCTCCTCCTGACGGAAAGCGACTGCGGAGAAGACCCCTACCGCGCCGACGCACCAGAGGGGACCATCGTCGGCAACGACCTGCGCGTCATGGATCCGAGCACCATCCCGGATGAGAAAGCCGTCGTCAATAAGCAGATGCGCTTCCACTATTGGATGCTCAAACCCGAGTGCGACCTTACCCATATGCCGCAGTACTTGATGTGGAGCGAGACGGAGCTCAACTCGCCCATCTTGCCCGAGTCAGAGGCTACCGCCGGCTTCCCGAGGGTCAACAAGGCGTTGGAGCTCATCGCTACATGCCACGAGGCCGGCGTGCACATCAATGAGCGCTGTGGCCTGCACGTGCAGATCAGTCCCGTCTCCGGCTTGACGGCCCAACAGGCCAAGCAAGCCGTCACCGTCGTCTTCATCATCGAGCGCTGCCTCCTCTTTCACCTCTGTCATCCCAGTCGCCAACAGGCTCACAAGCCCATCAGCCGCGCGAGATTCGCCCTGCTCGAACGTGGCTTGACGCCCGGGAGGAACGAGGTGCTGGACATTGAGTTGCGGGAATGGATGCCTCTTGCTTTCCTCGCCGTGCACGGAAACCGCCTGAGGAGTCTATGGGACGGCTCCAACGACCTCGAGGACATATCGCAGCTCCTCCACGTTCGTCCGAGCAGCCCTCCGAAGGAGAGGGACCGGTGCGGCCTCAACCTCAACGGCCACTACAACAGCAAGGACAACTGGACCTACGCCCTCGAGTTCCGCTACGCCCAGGCGAGTTTCAACCAGGACTTCGTCGCAAACTGGACCATGTTGCTGTTCGCCATTGCCAAAGTTAGTGGTCTGCCTGCGGCCGAGTTCAGAGACGTCATCAGCCAGCTTTGGGATGTGACCAAGGTAACCCCCAAGCCCGAAGACGCGTGGCGTCCTCTGCTGCGTATCATTGGCGATGCCGTGCCCAGAGAAGAGGGGATTAGACTGGATGGCTCGTACTGGGAACGCCGTCTCGGCGATTACCAGTCGAAGAATTACCCGGATGTGGTCCAAGGGAGAGCTGTGCTGAAGTGATTGTAGTCTTCAGAGTAGTCAAGAACAAGCATCATCTTTTCAAGCATAGCCGAGACGAGCATCTGTCACACAGCCTTCTTCTCTCGCACACACACACACAAAGACTTCAATGCTCGCTCTATTTCCCTTCGTATAAGCCCCTTACAGCAGATAGCGGTAGTCGGGAGACTTGTCGCCCAGATCCGTCTTCTCCTCCTCGGAAATGTCAACCGAGCTGCTACTACCCGCCTTTGTCCGCTCGCGGTTGGCTCGCAGGCACGACAACGCGTACAGGCTGCAGGCCAGGATGCCCAAGACGGCAAAAGCCAAGGCAATGCTGAGGCCCGGGATGAACCTGGGCCCGTCCTTTTTCTGGAAGATGAAGACGGCGATGATGCCGCCGAGATTACCGAAGCCGATCTGCCAGGCGCTGCCGACCGAACGGCGGTGGTGACCTCCGAGGTTCATGTTGAACCAGCAGACGATGATGGGCATGGCCGTGTAAGCGCCGGCGGCGAAGAGGAAGAGAGCGCCGTACTGCACGTCGCGCTTGTTGCCGACGGCGAGGAGAATGGCGAAGCCGAGGATGCAGGTGAGGATCGAGCCAATGGCAAAGGCAAAGCGGTGACGAAGCCGGTCCGAGAGGTAAGCAGTCGCCATGGCGAGCACGAAGGCGGCGGCCCAAGGAGGTACGCTGTACAGCTGCGTCTGGACGGGGCTATAGCCGTAGCCGTGGATGATAAAGGGCGAGAAGTAGGCATAGCCGTAGGCCGGCACGATGAGCCCGAGGTACATGAAGCCGCCGAGAATGACCCTATGATCCGACAGGACGGCGACGACGTCTCTCAGGCCGATGGCCCGCTCAACGGCAGAGCGGCCTTGGTCGAGGCGGAGGCGGGCCGCGACGTAATGCTTCTCGTCCGTCGTCAACCACTCGGAGTCTTCGGGGAAGTCGGGCAGTAGGAAGAAGAAGAAGAAACTGGTGAAGACGGTGATGGCGCCCTCGACGATGAATATCCACCGCCAGCCGCCGTAGCCTCGGAGCCCGCCCATCTGGCCGAGAGCGGCGGCCAGCAGGCCTCCGAACGCGCCGGCGAGCGTTGTGCTGCTGAAGAAGAAGGAAAACCGCTTCTGGGCTTCGTGGCGGCGGTACCACATGCCGATGAGGTAAAAGGCGCCCGGGAACATGCCGGTCTCGAAGAGGCCGAGAAAGAAACGGCAGGCGAGGAGGCTGCCGTAGTTGCGGACGAGACCTTGCATCATGGTGGTGAAGCCGAATAGAAACATGTTGGCGGCCAACCAGACGTGAGGGCGGAAGCGCTTGAGCAGAATGTTGGACGGCACCTCAAACAGGCAGTATGAGACGAAGAAGATGACCAGCGCAGTGTTGAACTTGTTGCCGTCGAGGCCAATGTCTTTGGACAGGCCGAAGAGGTCGGCATTGGAGATGTTGACGCGGTCTGCCGCCGGAAGGTCCGTCAGCGATGCCCATTCAGATATGACGTTTTTTTTTTGTTTTTTTTTTTTTTGGCCTCACCGAGAAAAGCCAGGAGATACATTATGCAGAGGAAGGGAATTACTCTGAGATCGATGCGGGCCAGCAGCTTGGCCTCCGTCGTGTGAGGCGGGCACTCGACGACGACGACGTCATCCCTTTCGTCCGACCGCTGGTGTTTTAGTTTATCTGAACTCATCTCGGAACAGGTTTAGGGATGCGAGAAGAAGGGGAAGAAGAAGAAGAGCGTAGCCAAGGGGGAAAGCTGGACGACTATGCTAGTACCTAGAGTAGTAGAAGACGGACTTGACGGGGGGGGGTAAGCCGAGGGCGAAGGTGGCGCATTTTCAGCCATGGTCTTGTCAGCAACGACTACGGATACCCATCGCTCCTCGCTCGGCATCGTTGGCTCGGCATCGTTGGCTCGACATGTCTGCTTTTTTTTATCTCGTCCGGCTGGCGGAAGCGACGAGCGTCGGCGCCGAATGCGACGTGTACATTGAAGATAGAGATGGAGGAAGAGGCGGGGCGATAGGATATGATGATTGCGTGTGATTATTAGTTGAGGTAAGAGAGGTCAATTTGGACCTACGGGTGGGTAGGCGGCGTCTGATAGGAGTAGGAGGTAGGAGGTAGGAGTAGGAGTAGGAGTAGGAGTAGGAGTAGGAGTAGGAGTAGGAGTAGGAGTAGGAGTAGGAGTAGGAGGTATAAGATAATGAGACAGGGCGTCATTTGTCTTGTGTTGTACGAATAGCGCGGCTGGCTCTTGTTCCGCGTTACTCACGACGGGGTGTTAGCAGGAGAGATATTGCTGATTAGAGGAAATACATCGTCGAGTAGATACCGGCAACTCCTTGCCATGACATCTCGTCTATTTGCTCAGTCCTCGAGTTCCTTCACCAGCCCTCTTCACGAGGTCTGTCTGTCTGTCTAGGGTAGATAGATCATGACTCAGCTTCACGGAGCAACCTCTCCTCCGCGCACACAACTCCAACCCTAGTCTTGCTAAACCCTCCAGCCAGCCTTCCGACAATGCAAAGCTCGACCTCACTTCAGCCCTCGTGCCACCACCATGTTTCTCTTTCTCCCCCCAAAAACCACGGCTCGATTCACAACAACAATCCTTCAACCCACGGCCTCTTCCCCCCACCCCGCTGCTTCCCGCTGCACGGCCTCGAGGACAAAGGACGACAATCTTGTTCACTGCCTGCCCTGCGGAACAGAACTGACCTTCGAACAGGCAGCCCAAAGGAAAGCGTTTCATTCACTGAACAGCTTGACCGCTTCTCTGCTCCAGTGCTTCTGTTGAAGAGTTTAAAAATGAAATGCTCTCCCCGTGCTTCATCCAGCTGCCAACAGCTCCGGCCGCACAGGATTATCACTTGAAACTCTTCTCATGGATCTCACCGAGCATGAACTTCTCTTCTTCGCCGAATGGCCTGCCTCGGCCTCCCCCAACTCCCAGGCCCAGCCTCCCGACGTCACTCCGCCCCGACAGCCTCTTGGGGGCGGGCGGCACTCCCCCATGTTGTTGGGCGGGTTCGTCGAACCAGGCTCATCCGCCATGAGCTTCTCTCCCCACTTGGGGTGGGACGACAGCCCCCTGGCCTATCGTCAGGCCCATGCGCCGAATCTGCTTCAACAGACTAACCAGTTGGCTCACTTCCACGACTCTCCTGTCCCGCTGGGCGCCCCATTTGGGCCGAGGTCATCCTCCATTTTCGGTCCGGCTCCCGGGCTGGAGTCGGCCGGATCGAAAGAAAGGCCCTTGGCTTTTCCACTCCCTTCTGCGTGGAATCAAGTTTCGCCGGACAACTCATCGACTGTGCCGCTGGGTGAAGAAACCCGTTCCGGCGACATTGTCGGCACTTCAGCTCCTTCTGTACCGGAGGCTTGCCCGGGAGCCGAAGACGTCGCCGGTCACTCTACTTGGTCTTCCCCCGCTGACAACATTCCCTGCACCCCTTGTGCGCCGGGTCAGGATCAAGAGTCGGTCGAGAAAAAATTGCGCAGCTTCAGTCAGCCCCAACACCAGCGGATCCGCAAGCCACGCATCTCCGGCGAGGGACTGAACCCGCACGAGACCATCCTGGCCGAGCAGAGCGCCCTGCCCCAAACCAGGCGGTTCCCGGGCCTCTTCTCCAACGCCGACGCGGCCAACCGGGCCATGGGCGACCTGCAGAACGTGTTGCGCATGCCAAAGGCCGACTACACGACGCCGGCCGACGACGCGACCTTCCCCGCCACCGACGCCGACATGGTAGCCGTGGTGGCCAGCGTTTTTGATGCCATATCCGACTGGAGTCACGTCACCGAGTGGAAAAACACCCTCCCTCGCAGCGAAAGGGCCCGCATCACCGAGACGCTGGTTTCCAGGAGCAGCGGCGGGCTTGACGTCTCCCACTCCAACTCGGAGGGCTTGCGCCCATCCGATTCGGAGCTTGCGGACATGCTCCCTTCGCTGGAGATGCAGCAGAAGAAAATCTTGGGCCAGGTGCCGAGCGACCAGGCCGTCGAGTGCATCTCGTGGGGGATTGTACAGGCGGCCATCAAGTCGCAGCAGGGATTCACGCAGGTACCGTACTGGTGCGAACAGGACGGGGTCTAGGAGCCCTATCGTTCTTTCAGCGACCGTATGAGTGCTATCTGCTTTGCCCTTTTGGTGAGTACAGACAAGTGGTCGTTCAACTTTGGTGGATATTATGCTGACTCTCCTCTTCTTTCTCTCTCTCGTAAGACCTCGAAGCAGCTGGTCAAGTCTCTGCTCACTGCCGGAGACGGATGGAGGCTGCGCATTGTCAACGCGCCCACGAAGGAGTTTCAGGTGAGCTCGTCCCATTTACTCGTGTCCGGTGTCTTTGCCGCGTCGAGCTAAGTCTGCCACAGGCCAAGGCGAAGAATAGACGTGCGAATTCCAAGAGGCCAGGACTTCAGGGCAATTTCAGCGGCGGAAGTGGCAGCGGCGGAAGCGGCAGCACGGAGGGGGATAGCCCATTTCTTGGTCGTGCTAGGTCAGGATGACGGCCTCTGGGGTTGTTGCTTTCTGTTCTTGTCGTCTCTTTTGTTTCCAGTCATGTTTTTTTTCCCCTCTGTCGTCACTCGTTTTTGTTGGGTGAAGGAGGAGAATAAATGCAACTCTCTTCTCTGTTCTTACACGGTAAAAGTTATTTGGCGAGCGGCCTTTTCGTGAAAACATTCCTTTCCCAACCGTCGAGCGGGTCGACGACAGTCTCCTGCACCAGCTCGTAACGGCCCAGCTTGGGCATGATGACGGCCCAGACGAGCCAGTAGAGCCCGCCAGCGAAGAGGACGGCGAAACCGACGACGCAATGAATCCAGTAAGGGAGGCTCTGGTATACGCCTTGGGAGTCGCCGTCGGGAGGAATAAAGGGAGCGACGACGAGATAGATGTTGCTCAGGAGGAAGAAGAAGACGACGGGGAGGGAGGCTTTCAGCGGAGGGTTCCATTTCCAGGTGTGGCGGTTGCGGTAGAGGTGGATCAGCGCTCCGGCGACGAAGACGTTGATGATGGCGAGAGGGTAGGAGATGAGGCTGAGAGATAAAAAAGCGTTAGTATACATACGGGAATAGAATAGGGGTTTTAGCTGGTCAGAAAAGGGGGGGCGGGTGATGCTTTACTTGAGGACGAAATTGTAGGCATCGCCTGCGGGCGGGGCGATGACGGTGATGGAGGTGACGAGCCAGTGCTGGAAGAGGCCGGCCAGGGGTGCGTTAAAGGGGCGGTTGCTTGCCCAGAGGCGCGAAAAGGGGAGGATGCCCTCTCGACCGAGCTCCTGCACCAGGCGGCCTTGAGAGAAGAGGACGGACATGACGTTGCCGAGAGCGGACAAGGCGACGAAGACGGACAG
The DNA here is from genome assembly GCA_001633055.2 of Ophiocordyceps polyrhachis-furcata BCC 54312. Taxonomy (NCBI): domain Eukaryota; kingdom Fungi; phylum Ascomycota; class Sordariomycetes; order Hypocreales; family Ophiocordycipitaceae; genus Ophiocordyceps; species Ophiocordyceps polyrhachis-furcata. Next base: position 444,113 of record LKCN02000017.1, on the reverse strand, counting down.
GGCACGCTCGGCAGGCTCGCCGAAGACGTTGCGGAAGAGGGAGGCGGCGACGAGGCGCTTCGACTGGATGATGTCCTCCTTGGAGACGGCGGCGAAATAGGAGACGTTGGCCAGCATGTACAGGACGGAGATGGTGCCGATGCCCAAGGGGGCGGCCCACTTGAGGGTATAGGTCGGGTTGCGCGTCTCGCTGAGGGCGTAGTTTGCGTTGCTGTAGCCGACGAAGCTCCAGATGACGCTGTAGAGGGCGGTGACGATGCCATACGGGCTGGCGGTGGTGCCTTGGAAGATGTGGCCGGTGAAGTTGGTGTTGGCCCTGACCTGGCCGAGGTTGAAGAGCGGAGCGACGATGATGATGATGATGACGCCTATCTTGAGGATGCCCAGCGCGTTCTGCAGGAGAATGCCGCATCGGAGAGCCAGGCCGTGGAGAAGGAAGGCGAGAGTGAGGCATCCGAGGGCAATAGCCCTCTGATTCCACCTCCCAGGCTCGACCCTCGCAGCGTGAAGGACATACTCTCCGAAGATGACGGAGTTGCCAGCAGCCCAGCCGAGAAGCAGGACGTAGCCGGTGTAGAGGCTGGTGGTGAGGAAGCGAGGCTTGCGGTAGACGTGCTCCAGGTAGTTCTTCTCGCCGCCGTTGCGGGGCAGGCCGGTGCCGAGTTCCATGTAGACGGCGGTGCCGGCCAGGGCGATGAGCATGCCGACTAGCCAGAGGAGGAGGGAGAGGCCGACGCTGCCTGAGAGGGAGAGGATGGTGGCTGGTGTGGCGAAGATGGCTGTTCCGATGGTGCGGTTGAAGATGAGGAGGCTTGCGGAGAAGATGCCTATTTGCCGTTTGTTTTCGCGGGCTGTTTCGAGACGGCCTATTATCGGTGTTAGATGTGTGACAGTATGTATGTACGTCGTACGTGTGTATGTATGTGTACATATTATACCTACCGAGATCTGTGTCGAGGCTTGTCGAGGTTGAATCATAACAGCCTTTTACAACGACAGCGTCGTCGCCCTCCTCACGCCCACTTTCAGAGACGTGCTCCATGTTTGATTCTGCTGTTGTTGTTTGTTTGTTTTTTTTTTAAAAAAAAAAAAAAACCTTGGGAGAGGGATCAGTCTTCGTTACACAGCAGGAAAGAAGGGCAAGGTTGGGAATAGCCTCTGATGGAGGGAGGAGGATGAGGAAGAGGAGAGGAGAGAAGGTTTGCGAGCGAGGAAGAGGAATTCATTGCGGAAGGATGGCTAGGCTAATAAGAGTTTTTCAATATGTATGTATGTATGTACATATGAATGTAGATACATGGGAGATGATGCTTGCTATGGCGAAATTCGTGGATGGATGAAGGTGGCCAAGAGGGTTGAATCCACTGGGAGCGGGTCGGAGCGATGGTGTCATCGCTCCCTGGCCTTGGATAAGTGACGATGTATGTATACATATGTACGTGTCTACATACACATGTACGTATGTATATATATATGTATATATATAGATAGATTTGTACATCAAATGGCAGATTCAATAAATAAAAGACCATCATCTCTCTTATGTTTTAGCCTTGTGCTGGTTTCAACGAGAGTTGAAGCTCTCACGAGATGATTACAAACGCGTGAGTCGGGAGCGGGAGGGCCGTACATACATACTGTATGTACCTCGATATCGGTACGCGGCGGCGGCGGGGCAACGTGGCTGCTAGGGCGGTACCCTCCGATGGCGCCATCGGCCAAGACGGGCCAATCGGCGATGAAGAATGAGGGCATAAAAATCAGTCACGTGTTCTCTATCTCTCTCTTTCACTCTCTCTCTCTCTCTCACGATAGGGTATATTAGTTGTAGTGGGACTCTGAGAGAGAGAGAGACAGAGAGAAACAGTTGACTATGTCTTGCTGTCATCTGATGCCACCACCCAAGACCAAGGACTTTTTTTCATGGTAGGACGGATAGATACCTACCTAGGTAGTAAATATAAGTTGTAGCTCACAGAGCTAAGAAGCAAGGACATGTATGTATGTATGTATGTATGTATGTATGTATGTATGTATGTATGTATGCAATAGTAGATGAAAATACATACATACATACATAGATGGGCTGCATTAGATACCATAATTAAGAGCCGTTGCTCGTTCCTCCCTCCAACCTGTTTCCAACTCCCTATGTCTGTCTACATACATCAACGGCTTCCCATCATCATTATCTATGTACATGAAAATCCTGAACCGTGCATGGCATTCAAAGTCGACGTGGTCAGGCGACGCCACTCATTTCCGAAACAGGCGCCTTCACGGTAACACGTTGGCAGTCCACGTTGTGAGTCGAGTAAATCTGGCCCATCTTCCAATCAGGGTTCTGCCACTTCGTATCCCGGCAGCTGAGGTTCAAGGTGACGCCGCCACGAGCCTCGAAGCGACTGCCTTCGGAAGGGCAGCTCCACGTCTGGTTGATCTTGAGCTCGCCGGTGGGGCGGTTGAAGGTGAAGGTGGCGTCGTCGCCCGAGCCGGCGGCGGTCTCGCACTTGTAGACCATGGTGCCGTAGAAGAAATCCTGGAGCTGGCTTGATGTGGCGGGGCAGGACAGCTTGTACGATAGCACTGGGTTTGAGAGGGTGAAGTTGACGAAGCCGCCGGCGATTTGGTGGGCTGGGGTTGAGAAGGTGTAGCTTGCGTGGTAGTCGAAGTCGGAGACGGTCCATTCGCGCATGGAGGACGACTTGGATGTGCAGCTTGGTGTTTTGTGCTGGCCTGTTGGCGTGGCTGAGCCGGTGGTGAGGAGGAGGAGAAGGGAGGTGGTGGTGGTGGTGGTCAACAAGCTGGTACGCATTGTGATGGTTGTTTTTTTTTTTTTCTTAATTATGAAGTGAGAGAAGGGAAGATGTGAGGTTTTGGATGCAATGCAAAGAGGGGGGAAATAGGAGAAGAAGAGGCAGAGAGAAATCGACTACTTATAAGTTCTACGACGGACATGGTTTAGTTTCGTTGTTCAAGCTGTTGCGGGCAACCGTTGCGGCGAATATGACGTAACACCGCGGCTTCGTATTCCGGCCCCGGATCGAGTCCGTACGAATAAGCACCGAATGCGAGGAGGAGAAAGCATCTTATTCTGAAAGACTGGGGTGGGTGGTGTGAGCCGGCGTGGCCGAGACCGACCGACGGGGTGCTGTGCGGTGATGGATGGATGATACATGTTTTTTTTTTTCTTTTCTTGTAAACTGCTCGTACATACTTATACGGACGTTGTGTGTGTGTGGAAGGGGAGGGTGTCATTGTCACGGGTAACCCTTGGCTTAGGTAGCTTTGTTGGGGCAATGTCATGAGGCGGCCCGCTCCAAAAATAGCATGGCCACGACGGACGATTGTTGTTGTGGCTGGCTGTCATGGGTGATTATCAATCTCATCTGAGGAAATAGCTGTGGTAGGTCGGATCATGCCGAAAGGGGTGAGTGAGACCAGGTGGGAAAAGTCTCTCTGTCTCTGCATAGGTACATTTACATACATATAGATACAGTAGGGATAGATAGCTAGCTTATTGGGTGGAAAAAGGTGATGATGATGATTGATGATTGATGATGACAAGTTTGATAATACGGGGGGGGGTCCCAGCCCAAGTCCGTATCCGGAGGTCATTCGGCCTGATCCACCTCCTTACCCCCCCCCCCCCCGCCGCCAAGGATCATGGCTTTTTGACTCTCGATCGTGAGGATTTTCGTAGTATGTATCTCGCACCGGCTAATTATAGAGGCAAAGGGCGGCTGGCTTTCTTAAAAAGACTCACCGCCTCATATATGTACATACATACATATATACGATGATTACTCCGAGTCGAGTCGTCACGTGGTATCAATCTTGTGTCTCTCTCTCTCTCTCTCTCTCTCTCTCTTCTCGTCTTCTCTTTCTCTCTCTCTGCATTGTCTTCTCTCCGTTCACACCTACCTACATACATACATACTACTACACTATACACACAGCCACATGGTAGCTTTTCTCTCTTTTATCCCTACTACCTACCACCTACTACTACTTACTCTTCCACCTACCAATGTCACCGTCCATCCATGCGTTAAATGACTTGTCTTGCCTCTCTCCCCATCTCTCTCTCCCTCTCTCTCCCTCCCTCTCCCTCTCTCTCTGCACGGCATGTCGTGCAACGATAGCTTCTCACACAAAATCTTTCGGTCAGCGTCGAATGGGCATCGCCGCCACCTGCGAGATGCCGTACCACCATGACCGGCAGCATACATACATACATGTGTACATCCCTACCTCTACTAGGTATCTAGACGCCTACCTATCTACACCCCGTACATACATATATGTACGTACGGTGAGCGATGCGTTGCCCGTGATACCAGACTGAAAGCAGCCATCCGGATGCTTACCTCACCGCCTTACTCGGGACCTCTTTCTCAAACACGCATCGTTTCCCGGCTCCGGCGCCACTTTTGTGCGCTCTTCCACCCATTCACCAAGCAGAGCCAGCAAGCCACCACCACCACCACCACCACTACCCCCAGCAGGGTGGAGGCTCTTGTCCATCATCACCCATGACGACAGAACCTCCTGCTTCTCTTCCCTCTTGAGAATTGGCCACAGATGTCGTCGTCGTCATCGTCGTCCCCTTATCCCCGTCCGGATTTCCTCCGGCCCCGTCTCAGATGGATGACCCTTGATGGGCCTTGGGACTTCATCTTCGACGACGATGACGTCGGCATCGACGATGGCTGGTCGCGTGGCCTGCCCGCCGAGGTCGCCCTCAAGGGCCTCAAGGGCCGGTCAGCCCCTGTCGAAGCCAGTAGCAGCCAGACCCAGACCATCACCCAGAACATCGCCGCCGGAACCCAGGACCTCCTCAAGGACAACACCCACGTCCTTTCCTCGACCGAGACGGTCAACCGCCGTCGCACCATCCAGGTCCCCTACGTCTACCAGTGTCCTGCTTCTGGCATCAACGAGCGCGAGGCCCACAGTTACTTGTGGTATGAGCGATCATTCCTCGACATCCGCACCGACGAGCATCGGCGGCAGGGCCTGAGAGTGATGCTTCGATTCGGTGCCGTCGATTACGACGCCCAGGTCTGGGTCAATGGCTTGTTCCTCGGCCGTCATACGGGCGGCCATGTTCCCTTCGAATGGGACGTGACGCACGCCCTCCTCGTTGACGAGCATTCCCAGTCTAATCGGTTGACATTGAGGGTCTTCGACTCGTCCACCTCCCTCGAGCAACCCCGCGGGAAGCAGTACTGGGGCGCCAAGCCGGAGAGCATCTTTTATACGCCCTCGAGCGGCATCTGGCAGTCGGTCTGGCTCGAATTGGTGCCGCCGACGAGGGTGGCCGACAGTTCCAACGGCACCGTCCTGCGCTCCAACGACATCCAGACGGGTCGACTTCATTGCCACCTTTGCCTGCTCGGCAAACTTCCTCAGCAGGAGTACCGCGTCCAGGTCGAGGCCTCCATCGGTAACGTCATAGTGGCCGACGTGTCGGGGCAGACTACTCCCTCCCGCGAGGCTGTCGATTTGACCCTGAATCTGCGTCTGTCGGACAAGGCGCTGTCCCAGTTGCCCCTCTCCATTCGTGAGGCCGGACCACTCGACGACTCACAATGCTGGCGCGACGGTCTTGCCCTGTGGACGCCAGAGCATCCCCTCCTTTACGACGTGACCATCCGCCTGTTCGACTGCCAGTCGGCGACGCTCTTGGACGAGGTCACGACGCAGGTTGGCATGCGGTCCATCGATTGGTCGGCCGGCGACGGCCTGTGGCGACTCAACAACAGGCCCTATTTCCAGGCCCTATGTCTCGACCAGGGCTACAGACCACGGACCTTTATGACGCTCGACGACGACGCCATCAGGCTCGACATTGAACTCGCCAAGGCGATGGGCTTTAACGGTTGTCGCAAGCACCAGAAGGTCGAGAACCCAGTCTTCTACTACTGGGCTGACAAGCTGGGCTACCTCGTCTGGGCCGAGATGGCCAACGCCTACGAGTTCAGCCGCGAGTACGCCAGCTCCTTCGACCATGAGTGGATACAGGCGGTCAAGCTGGCCATCAACCATGCATCCGTCGTCACCTGGACGCCCGTCAACGAGTCGTGGGCTTACAATCACCTCGGGGACAGCGAGGAGGAGCAGAACCACATCCGTCACCTCTACGACCTAACCAAGTAAGTTTCTTACGTTTTGATGAAGACTTGATGAGAGGTGCTGGTTTGTCGATGGTGTTTGTTGTGGCTGCCTTCGGAGCTCACACGCAAGATTGTAACCAGGAGCCTCGATGGGACGCGCAGCATCAACGACAACTGCGGCTGGCAGCACGTCCGCACCGACCTCACAACATTCCACGACTACGGCGATGTCGAGGAGCTGGAGAAGACGTGCGCCAGCCTGGATCTCATCCTGGCCCCCAAAGGAGGAGACAGGGACCTCTTCGTGGGGTCGGCGACGCATCGTCCGGGCGCGCCCATCATCTGTACCGAGTTTGGCGGCATCAACATCGCGCCGCCCAAGAGGCAGTCTTGGGACCGAGATTGGGGATACACGACGGCCGCGGACTCGGAGGATCTGCTGAGGAGGCTCGAGAGGATGGTCAAGGGCATCGCGGCCGGCGGCCATTGCTGCGGCTTCGTGTATACGCAGCTTACGGACATTGAGCAGGAGGTCAACGGGCTTTATACCTATGAGCGGGAGGAGAAGCTGCCGGCGGCCAAGGTGAAGGCGGCGATGGACGAGGCTATTGGCATTTTCAACCGTCGGGTTGGCTCATCGTAGGTGAGCCGGTAGGGAGAGCTCTTTTTTTTTTTTTTTTTTTTTTTGCATATATGCGCATCATTTACAGACAGGGGCGGCGCCTCACGGCTGCTTTTTGTTGTACCTACCTAGGTGAATACATACATGATATCTAAAGACGATTGCCTCCTACTACTGCGCCATGACGGTTCGTCCCCCGTCTGCCGTCAGGCGCTTCCTCACCCGGATCTTGATGGCGCGCGAGCCCAGCATGGTCAACTTGCTGCTAGTGGCGACGACGATGGCTTCGGGAGCAAACAAGAGGGCCTCGCCCTGTCGAAGGGCCAGTATGCTGCGGAAGAGGCCCGTCGTCGGCGTGTGGTCGTCGTCGTCGTCATCATCTCCCGTGGCGACATGTCTCTTGAGAGCGCGGAACCAGTCCGGCGACGAGAAGCGATGGACAACAATGACGGGGCAGAGGTCGAGCAGCTTGGGCGAGATGGACGGCTCCTGCGTCGAGATGATGACGCGCGTGCCTATGTGTCGCTGGAGGCGGATGGCGGCCAGGAGCGTCTCGGTCAGGGAGCCGCTCGCCGAGCCTTCGCACTGGTTCATGTACCGGTGGGCTTCGTCCAGGGCCACGACCCTGCCCGTCGTCTCCGACGGCTGCTCTAGGAAGAGGCTTACGCAGATGGTGAAGAGCGCGCAGGCCGCGTCTGCCGTTACGCACGGGCAGGAGAGGTCTATGATGGTTAGCTGGCCTGGTGTCGGGGACCAGGAGATGCCTCGTTTCATCGTCGTCGTCGTCGTCGTCGTCGTCTTCTTCTTCGTCTTCTGCTTGGTGACCTGCTCTTTCACCATGAAGCTCTGCAGCGTGTCCAGGCGTTGTTGGAGGGGCGCCATCTGTCCCGGGGTCATGGCCTCGTTGGCGATGGCGGACTTGAACTTGGCGTAGTCGAAGCCGCCGCCGGTCAGCTGCTGTTCCAGACGTAGGTCGCGGAGGATGCGGGTTACGACGTGCAGGTACAGCGGCATGCCGCCTCCGGCCGCCGCCGAGCCGGCCTGGGTCGAGGAGCTGACGGCCATGAGGTCCAGCATGCGCTTCGTGTTGAGGTCGCGCTCGTCCAGCTGCAGGGGCTCGACGGTGAGGTTCGGGAGGGCGCTGTAGATGTTCCTGATGCGCACCAGGTTCGTGGGCGGGCAGAGAACCCTGACCTGTACGGCCCGGCTGGACGACAGATGGGCCGCCTCACAGGGCGAGCCGCCGACGTCGGAGACGAAGGCGTCGTAGTGGAGGACGAGGCCTGTGAGCGGCTTAGGCAGCACGTTGGCGTCGCATGGGACGAGGCAGTTTTCGAGCAGGCAGCTGAGAGTGTGGCTCTTGCCCGAGCCCTGGCTTCCGCAGATGAAGACGCTGGAGGGGGCCGAGACGTTGTAGAAGAGTCGGGGGTCTTGGTGTTGAGGCTGGGATGCGGTGGTGGTGGTGGTGATGGCGGCGGCGACGGCGTGGCCTCCTAGGAGGCCGTATTGGCTGAATGCTGCCTTGTTGCTTGATCGCACCTCTTGGGTGAAGACGGGGGATGTTGTTAGCTGGGAGGAGGAGATGGCATCTTGGTTGTCGTCGTCGTCGTCTTGTTGGAGGGACAGGAGGGATAGATGGGTGGTGAGGTCTGGGTCGTCGTCTTGGGGGTTGATTTTGGTGATGGCTTGTTTCATTCTTTGTTTTTGGAGTTGTGATTTTATAGCTGTGAGTGAGTCTCTTATAGCCGTGAGAGAGAGGAGAGGAGGAGAGGGATGAGTCTCTTATAGCCGTGAGAGAGAGGAGAGGAGGAGAGGGATGAGTCTCTTATAGCCAGCCCGTGAGAGCAGATGAACATGGGATTTTTTTTTTTTTTTTTGCGTTTGCAGCATCTTCGTTTGCCTGTTTTCACGCGTTTGACAGGGACGGATAATTATATCTTGTTTGCATTATCATCATGACATGGGTTAGTTATACTTATATATGCAACGTCTCCTTTGCCTCAGTCGAGGTGTCCCAAGTTTGATTTGACGATCCATCACCGCTGCTCACACCTGAGAGAGCTAACGTCCCCCCTCAGCTCCGGCCCGATGCTGAGACCACTCTGCTGAGACGTAAAGTTGCGACCCCGGCATCCGAATTGGCTATCTCGCGTTAGGCTGCATGCAACAACAGGGGGGTTGATGGGGGGGAAACACTTGCTTGTAAAAGGTGCAGGATTCGAGGGCAACGAGATAGTATGACGATGTTCTCTTGTTGAATTTGGTCGGCACGTTGACTTTGGCAGCAGCGTCAGTATGATGATGATGATGATGAGGCTGATGGTGATGATGATGATGATGATGATGAGGCTGATGGTGAGGCTGATGGTGATGAGGCTGGCTTACTGCATTCTCCTGAAGCCGTCTCGACAGTCGTTCGATTCCCCTTGTAAGCCGCTTGGTCGTAGAGAACGACCTGGGGAAAAGCGGTCAGACGGGCCGTGCTTTCGAAACTACGAGTTGAAACTTGTTTACATTACCTTCTATAGTACAGAGTTAGCTGCATCGTCGTCGTCGTCGTCGTCGTCGTCGTCGTCGTCGTCATCATCATCACTCACCGGCTGGCGAAAATCATCCGTCGTCCCGACATCAGTCTCTCTCTCATCAAAAGAAGGCGTTGGTTGGTTGGTTCAACTCACCCCCTTTCCAACGATGTCAGTCAGTCAGTCAGCTATAACATAAAGAAGAAGAAGAAGAAGAAGAAGAAGAAGAAGAAGAAAAACAAGAACAAGAAGAACAAGAAGAACAAGAACAAGAACAAGAAAAAAGAAAAAACTCACCCTGATAAACAGTCCGTCCTTTCTATTCGGAAATCGACAAAACTCAGCATACGACACCTTCTCGTGTATCCAGTCGACCGTCAACTTCATCGCAGCATTCACCGGATAGACGTTAGAAGGCATCCCGTACAGAAGCCCGTCCGCCTTGCCCTCCTCCATGAAGCGCTCGATATACCTCTCCACACGACCAGGCCGGAGTCCCCAGTGAAGCGTCCAGCCGAAGACGGAGCGGAAGAGCTCCGACTCTTTGGCCAGCCGCAGGTCTCGCAGGATGGCGTCGAATTCGTCTTCGCTTATGAGGTTCAGCATCGGGCTTCCCATCGAATAGACGCTCTGATCTGGGCTGTGAGGCCCCTTTGCTCTGATGATGGCCTTTGCGTCTTCCAAGGGGCCGTCCAGACCTATGGCTTCGTTGTGGCCTAGAGATGCGGCTAGGACGTCGTATGCCCTCCCTACGTCTTTCGTTTCGAAGCCGTAGAGCACTTGGATGTCGTGCGGCTGGAGGTATTTCCGCGCCAGGTATCGCAGCCCCTCGATGGAAGCGCTGCACGTTGACGAGCAGTAGTCGGGCCACCTGATGTCGAGCCAGACGAAGTAGAACCTCGGTCCCTGCTTGGCCTTTCTGGACATGTATTCGAGGAGGTCGATGAGAGGAGCCTCCTCCTTGCTCGCCAGCGTGCCGTGGTGGTCGGCGAACCAGCCTCCCGAGATGGGCCAGGGCGCGACGCTGATTTCTATCGCTGTCGCCCCGTCTTGGTAGGCTGCTTCCAGGGCATCCAGGTTGGACACGCGGTTGGCGATGGCGTAGAACGGTCGGGACGATGAGGCTGGAGTAGGCCATAGGACGAAGGAGACTGCAGCGGCGAGGGAGATGGATGAGACGAGGTGCATCTTTGATAGGATAGAGAGAGGAGAGAGTTGTGTGTGTGTGTGTGTGTGTGTGTGTGTTGGTTGGTATAAGATGATGGATGGATCATACGACAAGGGACTTGGCCATCTCTCAGATACCTACATTCCTACATACATATATATAAACACATGTCTTCGTATCCAAAAAAAAAAAAAGGATCATGGCAAAGGTTATGTTCGTTTGATGCAACGGCATCGCGCCGTGATCGAGGAGGAGATTTATCATGTTGGGTACATATGACGTCTTTACTGTAACGTCATCGCGATGATGGTCTCGTCTATATGGTGTCCCTTTTTTTTTTCCCCTTTTCTTCTTCCTTGATCAGCTTCTTTCAGACGGTCCAAGGACGATGCATCCATCCATATGAAAGTGTAGCATTTGTTGTCGATGATGTTGTTGTTGTTGATAATGGCCGGGTATCATCGGCACCGTATTATTCAGCACCGATTAGTAATCGCCGTGACAAATAGTAGAGCCATCTGACGCCATCGACACACACCCACCAGGGCCACCACTACCAGCCAACCAAACATGCCTCCTCCATTCATACCTAGGTAGGCATGTATATATAAGGAGCACAGACGGAGGGCAAAAGGGGAATATACAGGAGAGAGAGACACACATACACACACACACATACACACACACACTACACACACACACACACACACACACACACACACATACGCCCATGGCCACCGTCGACGTCTCCCTCGCCAAAGCCCCCTCCGGCCCGGCCGCCAAGCTGGCAGCCGAGCACGCCTCGGACGACAGCCTAAAGCTCTACGGCGCATGGTTCTGCCCCTTCGTCCAACGAGTCTGGATCACGCTGTGCGAGAAGAAGATCCACCACCAGTACGTCGAGATCAACCCGTACGACAAGGACCCAGCCTTCCTCGCCTTGAACCCGCGCGGCCTGGTGCCGACGCTGGCGGTCCCCGGCGAGGACCAGCCTCTGTTCGAGAGCATCATCGTGTGCGAATACCTCGACGCCGCCTTCCCCCGTTACGGCCCGAGTCTGCTCCCCGCCGATCCGTACTACAGGGCCCGGGCCAGGGTCTGGATCGACCATGTTGGCTCTCGCATCGCGCCCGCGTTTCAGAAGCTCATGCAGCATACGCCCGATAAGCCTTACAGCTTGGACGACGCGCGGGCCGAGCTGAGGCGTCACGTCGAGGCCTTTGTCCGGCAGATGCATCCGCACGGGCCGTGGTTCCTCGCCGACGGCTTCAGCCTCGTCGATATCAGTCTCGCTCCGTGGGCGCGCCGCATGTGGCTCGCCGACGAGTGTAAGCCGGGCGGCTTGGGCTTGCCTGCCGAGGGTGAGGTATGGGACCGGTGGGCCGTCTGGAAGAAGGCCGTTGATGAGCGGGAGAGTGTCAGGATGACGAGCAGTAGCGACGAGAGCTACCTTGCTTTGTACAAGCGCTAGGAGTTTTTTTGATGGCAGAAAGAAAGAAGAGGCCAAGAGAAAAGACAAAACTGCGATGCCTCCTGAGAAGTAAACGCAAGATCCTGCGTCTGCATATACTGCCATGGGGGAGATGGCAACAACAAAATCCAACCAATGGCATCGTCACCTAAAAAAAAAAAAAAAACACCATCTTCGACTCGTTCGTTATCTGTCAGCGCCTTCTTCTGCTTCTTCCAGGGCCTTTTCGAAGGGCTAAAGAAGGCTTTTTCCTCTTCTGGGTTGTTAGACTTGTACCGTTTGGCCTCGTCTAGTATATTAGCAAATAGCTTGCCAAGGTTATATGTACGTCCCTTGGTTATTTCAAAGGTCCTGGGTTATTTATTTATTATTACGCTAGGGACCCAATAGTAGGTATCTAGGAATCATGCGTAATGGCTGTTTGGGGAGCAGCGTGCCGAACATGGAATGGAAGGAAACAATCGTAGGTCGGCAGGACGGGTCCCAGTCCTGCCAGGTTATCGTATGCAATTTTTTTCTTGATTTATCCATCCTCGGGTATGCTCCGAAAACCAAAAGAGTTGGGACTAATCCGTCTGGTCCAGCAGTGTCGTTAACGGCTTTGACCGCCATCTGAAGGATTGCCTCTCGTCCCGTAGTCGTTCCGATTTCGGTACTCAGCATCTCATACGCACGGCGGAGAGGGGCATGGTATCGTTCGACCTTTCCAACAGACCAGTGTGCATACTTACCTTGTGGAAGGTCCTGGGTTATATGGGTTATAAAGCCCTGGAAGGGCTCTGAAAGGTTATTTAAAACCCAGGTTATAAGGACTATTTCAGGGATTATAATTTCCCGAGCCTTCAACTCTTCCTGTATCGCTTTCGTACGATTCAGGTATATTATAAGGCGTAGCCTTACCTATTTCTAGCAGTTCCTTAGTTAAAAGGAAGTTGCTAGTAAAGGAAACGGGGTTATAGGAGGTCCTTGAGCTTATCCCAGGCCTCTTTAGCAGAGCGAAGGTGCATTATTTGGGTCAGAGGCCCATATCTGAAGATATCAAGGTAATAAAATAGGTGCCTTTCTATAGTGTTTTTTCTTTTCAGCCTAGAAAGGCTGCGGCGGGAGCCTTGGCGAGGAAGGCTGCTGCGGCGGCGAGGAAGGGTCCTCGGGCGGTCTTTTCGTGATGATCTCTATCGACGATATCGATAGCTGTTCGATCCCACGATACCTTATTAAAATAATGAACCCACTCGAGGCTCATCTCTGCATTGCTGAAGCCTGTATCGGATCGTGCAAATCGTACATCGTCAGGGCCGTCGATAGAAGCCCAGCACTCGGTTGGGAAGGTCTTGAGGACTAGCGAGGTGTTGATCCGAGGTAAGGGGCCCAGATCAGATACTGGGTTGAAGAGGTGGTTAAAACACCATCTCCGAGTCGAGGTTGTGGGAAGGGATGCCGATACAGTGGCGAGTAGTTGTTTTTTTTTCGTAGACTTAAGCCGGTGGTTGTAAATGTCAACTTATACACTTCCTTATTAACAATCCCGACGGTTTGTTCGAGAACTTCTTCGACTCGTGGGCGTTTTAACTCGTGTGCATTGACCGCGATTTGAGTACTGTTGACGTGAACCACTTGATCAAACTTCGGTTCGTCGCGTTGGATCATTATAACCGAAGTTAATGGTCCCGATGCATCAGCCGCCTGAGGGAGGTTCCATCGAGTCATATCGTTTCCGTCGGTAAAGCTTTGCAGGATTTTCTGTTCCTTCTCAGTAGCAGCCCAGCTGTAAGCAGGTATCATCACATTGGATGATAATCTTAGCATCGGGCTCGATAAATCCCATCTTCAGAAGGTGGTCGACTGTCTCTTTTTCCATGGCGTTCTGTACGAGGGAGGGCCGGCAGGATTAACAAAGAGGCTTGGCTAGTTCGAGCGAGCGAGACGTCGTGGCCGGATCGTTTGTTTGTTGTCACATTTGATCGAGATTTCTTCAGCTGGCTTGAAATCCATCTGCTGGCATAGCCTGCTGAACGCTCGTACCTCCTTGACAACGTGAGAAGGGTGTGTTATCATCCTACGTAGACAGGAAAAGGTTGTATCATGAGATTGACCGAAAAAAATTTCCGGACAATAACCCCGACAGTAAAGAAAACCCGCCTGGTTTATCGAATTTTCGCATTGCGATGTCGGCATTGTAATAAGTTCATCGGGGCCGGCTTAATCCAAGGCTGCCTGATGTCGTACGACGGTTCATAAGGCTAAAGATAATAATGTAGGAAAGACGTGTCGTCGGGCCGGTCAACAAAAAATGAAGGTATCCACAACGCCCGACTTGGTGTAAGTCCGAAAAATCACAAGGTCTTTTCGACCTCACAGAGACCCAACTATCGCAAGAAAGACTTGAATTGCTCCCCTTGCAGAGGCTTTGTCAAGCCGTCTGCGATCATCCCTTTGGTTTCGATCTAGTCGATAGTCGTACGGCCTGACTGAACTTCCTGACGAAGCCAGTGGTGATGGATATCGACGTGAAGGAGTCGAGTTTTGAGCTTTGGGGTCTCATCAGTGACGAGCCTGATCGTCTGCTTGTTGTCGCACTGGATCCTGACATCCTGACCCGGCTTGAAATGCATCTCGCTGCACAGTCGGCTGAAGGCCCGGACCTCCTTGACAACGTGAGATAAGGCCAGGAACTCGGCCTCTGTTGACGACGTCGTCACCGTGTCTTGCAAAATAGCAAAGAAGCCTTCTGCTTTTTCCAAGGCTTTTTATTAGAGAAGCCGGAAGAAACCATCTCCTGCTCCTCAAGTTCACTAAAAGCGCGAGTCCCAAGCAGAAGTGTGTCATCCGTTTGGAGACCAACGACCTCTGGGTTGAACTAGAAATAACTAGAAAAGTCATAAGTTAAATATTAATAACTTAGAATTAATTCGTAAATATTACCTTATTGCTTGTCTCTGAATAGTTGTATCTAATAAGGCTTCTCGACGTTTCTTAATAGAGTCAAAAATTCCCGACGAGATTGTTATATAATAAAAGTCGGTACCTGGTAAGAACTCGCAAGCTTTGCCGCCCTTGCATTGCAACGTATGTCGAATGCAGGGTTGTCCTCTAAACGGACTTGTCGAGCTTTGCTTTAGAGGAAAACGTCGAGCTTTGCAGTACTGGATCTGAATTAATTCTATATTAGTAGCGATTTAATTTAAGAACAATATATTACCTACCTCCTCCTAAGGAGACGCCATACTTCTTGCGACATAAATAGTCGTGGGTCTGGATCTAATCGAGACCTGTTTATACGTCTCAGGACGTTTAGCGTTATAGTTGCATTAAAGACCGGATTCTGCGAGGCCGCAAAGGGGTTTCTCGATATGAAGAATAGTATGCGGGCTTGCTCTTTGTAGAAACAGATTGCAAGGAAATCTGTCCTGTCATCGAAAATATACTGGATATACTAAAAGTGGAATTAGTTTAGAATTAATTCGAGACGAAATTTTATTTACCTTGGTAAGAAGTATCCTTTATCTAGGGGATATTTGTTTGTCGTGACGAGTCGTGCGAGGGCGTCGTTTGGTCCTTTCTTCGTAAAGGCGTCGGCCGGGTTATGTTTTCCATCGATCCAAAATATCTCGGCAATTTCCTTTCTTCCGTACGACATCCTCAGAGAGTAACACACACTTATAAGGATTCGAATCTTGTCATCCAGCATGTCGTACGGGGCGAGGACGCTTCGGGTGATCCTCTTGCACTTTGTTGAACTCCAGTGAATAACGTTCCCTTTTAACACGAATTTGTCCCTCGTTCGTTCTTCGTTTCCAAGGACAATAACGTAACCTATCTGTGACCGCGTAGTCGTTCTGAGGAATGTCGCGTCCGATACAATACTGGCGCAGCTCAGACGAGAGGGAACGCCGGAGGCGCATAACCTTCACCTCCTCGTTCCAGGAGGCTCCGCCCGAGAGGGACAGCTTGTTCTCGTATCGAGGAAGCAGGATGTCTTTGTATCCCTCGTACAGCGAAGCATGGGAGGGACCGTCCAAAGATCCAGATCGAGTCGTCCTAGCCTCAGAGGGAGCTGCTGGCTTCTCGGGCTCGATAAGAACGTCATCCCTTTCAGGGTCGATGAATTCCCAAACTTCGAAATCTTCAGCTGTATCGACAAGGTCGTTCCACCAGTTAGTCCAATCCTCAGGCTTCGTGAGCCTGCAGGAGGGCTTGAGAACCATCTGATCGACAGACATCGTGATCAGGAAGGTCGTCGGTTCGGTTGAAAGATAGATATAAGACGGAAGGTTGAAAAGGAGTATCCGAAAAGTCGTGATAGCTTCACTTCTCAGATCTTCCGAATGAAGCAAATAGCGCAGTGTAAATTGATTGTACGAACGGTCAATAGCCTCATGCCATTGATTTTTTGCCACAAGCCCCTTTGTATGTGAGGGGGGGCTGGGCGTAGCAGACCTAAGGACAAAAAAAGAGCTGTTAGAAGAAGGAAAGGAAGGGGGGGATGAAAAGCATACTTGACGTTCTGAAAGGCCAAGTGTAGCCGTGATCAACTTCACAGGCTGTTTGGCTAAAACATACAGCGTATGGATTTGAAGCCTTTGATCGCGGCTTGTGGCGGGCGTTCCCTCGGCAAGGCATTAATCTCATAAGACTAAGAAGGAAGTCTTCGTGAATAGCGTCCTAAGCCTTCTGGATGATGCCTTCAAGTTCTTTTTAAGCGACCCTTTTCTTCCTGCCGTTTATAGCCTTCGTGATCTCTCTTTTTAGTCTTTTCTAAACGTGTTCGATCGGATTAAGGTCCGGGCTATAAGGAGGCTAGATAGGCTATTCGGCCTTCCTGCCGTCAGGCGTAGTAAATAGGTTCGCGATAGCCTCTTTTGTAAGGACCGACACATGAGGGGGGGCGTTGTCTTGTTAGTAGATACGATCCGGGTCTTGAAGCCAGAAATCCCTCATCAACGGCAGGATTCGTTCGATATAGGCCTCAGAGGTTATCTTCCCCCAAGCCTTCTGCCTGATAAGACAAGGGCCTCTATTAGGATCCTGAAAGTCGTAGCAACGAGGGTACAATTTTCGGATTGTCCTTCGTTATAGCATCTGCCGGGTTGTCCTGTCCGTTAATCCACCGAATCTCGTTTACCTCTCGGTTTTCGTATGATTGTCGCATTGACATGATGTCAATCATAAGCCGCTTTTCTTTGGTCGTCCCTAATTTAACAAGGCACTCATGAAGAGAAAACGAATCGGTGCAGACAATGGTCTGGATCGAAGGCAGGCCGAGGTCGACTCGAAGCGTAGATAGACAGTTCGTTCGACGGTTACTCGTCTGCGTCGATAAGGCGTTCCAGCGCCTTATTGGGGTTGCCTTTCCGTCATAGCGTCTGCCGGGTTGTCATGGCCGTCAATCCATCGTATTTCTCATTAAGAGGGATATATTTCAATCCGCGGTTCTGGTTATCCTTTTGCCACTGGAGTCGCTTGTTCAACCTCCGGCAGTCTTCCACTGTTGGCTAGTGCTGCCGGGCAGCGATGGAGAGATCGAAAGCGGCTTCCGGCTGACAAACAGAAGCGATATAGCCGCCGCGGGCGCGTTGTTCAAGGTAACTCTGGGCGAAATCGGGGCGGGAACAATCAATCACATCAAGCTTAGCAGCCTGACCCTTCTGCCGAATCGCCAGCGAATTCGGCTCGAGATACAAACGAGATCCGTTGAAGTCCGTAACACTGCCTGAGGCCAATTTCACTCGGGGTTTGGATCGAATTCGGGCGGCCACCTCCCGGTTCTCGCATGACTGTAGCGGATTAAAAAGGTTTCGGTACGGCGCTGTCGCAAGTTAAGCCATGGCCGTCTGACGGCGATGAGGGTCGAGATACATGCCGTCAGCGAGCGTGGCAAGGTGCGCAAGCCATCTCGTCTTTGGCGGCAAGGTTTGTAGGCGTCATAGTCAGTGTTTTCGAATTGGCGAACAATGAGATGCTCGCTTCGGATTGTACGAGGTATATAAAGATGGAATCAGGTAAAAAGAAAAATGCCTCGTCAAAGCCGCACTCCGAGAACTTGAGTCTGGCTGCGACGTGGCGTGAGAAAAGAGGTGTTTGAAGTGTAGGACTAAGAACCATTCCTGCGGAAAGTTATCGGAATCCGAGATTTATTTATCTCTGTTGCGATGCTGGCCTGTTGTGAGATATGATCGGACTCGGCAAGGCCGAGTGTAACGGGATAGCTACCTGTTGAGACATTCTCCAGGTCTTCTTGCTGCGTCGATGTGATTCCGAACTGCCGTGTTGGGAGTAGTCCAAGGATGTTTGGTCAACTGCTGGCCGAGACGATTGGATGAGAGAAGGGTTGAGCCATGGCCTCGTATTGGGGGCGGACTTTGATGAGGGATATTCAGCTTAGATTGACCTTTTTTTCGCGGGCTGAGTTGGTCTCTTAATAGCCTCATCCTGCTGGAGAGTATGGAAGGTTTGAGTCCGTCCCGGGTCGCGACCGAGGTTTTGCAGCCATAGTATCGAGGAGATGAAGTATTGTGACGTAACTTTCAAGCTTTGTTGAGCGTGGTCAGCAGGTAGCTCTCACATCTTCGACATCATCATGCTACCTAGGTAGTTGTAAGTCGGCTCGCCCTCGTCTTAGACGTCCTGCTAGTTGTCGGTGTTAGAGGTAACGGCTATCATCGGTCCGCTTTTGAACCAAGCCAATCTCTACATACATACATACATGGATACTATAACCAGGCGTAAAGATTTCTGCGGTACTGGACGGTTGCGTCTTGGGTGTAATCCTCGACAGTGGCGTGTTACTGCGAATAGTTGACTTTGAACGCCATGATTGTGAGCAGCAGAAGTTCGTCTTTAGAGTCTTTTCGATCAGTCTTTGAAGGAAGCCGATTCTTCTCCTTCCTTCTCCTTTTCTTATAGTCACAGCTGGTTGAAGGTACGCATATGGACAGATCCCGGGGGGGAAAAAAGAAAAGTTGAAAATCAGCGGACTTTTATTCTTGCGACGTCCGCTTGCACGTGCCCTCCTTCTCGCATCCTCCTTCCTACATGGAGTCATGCCACCCACCCTCCTCCTCCACCTCCTCATCCTCCTCTTCCTCCTCCTCGTTCCAACTTCTTCTCATGGCCGACCAAGTCTCAGCGCGGTTCACTCCGCAAAACAAGACGACGCACGAGCGCCTCTCCAACCACACCGTCGGTCTCGTCGCTCTCTCCGACTTTCGCAAGCGCCGCGCCGAGGTGCTCGAGCAGCAAGAGCGCGAGGCTCGCGAAGCCGCCCTCGCCGGCACTTCCTCATCTGCCGTTTCAGCAGCCGAGAGCGAGACTCTGGCCAGCGGCGGCGAAAGCGGCTCTGCGCCGGCTAAGCGCAAGAAGAAGGAGAAGAAGCCGACCCATCGGGGCAAGAATCTGCTATCCTTCGATGACGACGACGAGGCCGAACCCTCTCCCACAGACGACAAGCCGTCTACTTCGACAGATCAAGCCTCCGCCCGGGAAGAGGCGCGTCTCAGGGCCAATGCCGCCGTTGCCATAGTCCCACGTCCCGTCACCAAGGCGGCGCTGCGCAAGGAGGCCACTGAGCGAGAGGCTCTGCGGCTCGAGTTTCTTTCGCTGCAGGAGGCTGTCAAGGCGACTGAAGTTGCCATTCCCTTTGTTTTCTACGACGGCGCGCACATTCCTGGTGGTACGGTGCGGTTGAAAAAGGGCGACTTTGTCTGGGTCTTTCTCGACCGTTGTCGCAAGGTTGGCGTCGGCCGCCACGGCCATAATCAACATCACCATCATCATCATCATCATCATCATCACCATCACCACCACCACCACCACCACCACCATCACAATCACAATCACAATCATCACAGGCGCGGATGGGCCAGGGCGGGCGTCGACGACCTCATGCTTGTCCGAGACACCATCATCATCCCTCATGTTGGTCATCCATCTCCTCTCTATATAAGAAAAACATTAAATGATTGACTTTCCCCCTTCGACAGCATTACGACTTTTACTATTTCCTCATGAACAAAATCCTTGGTCCCAGCGGAGACCGCCTCTTCGACTATAGCGCTGACGCTCCGCCGGAGCCCGATGCGTCCCATTCCGAGGGCCTCGCGCCCACTCCGTCCAACATCAGTACGCTTGAGGGCGCGGCCGACGATCCTAGGAGAACAAAAGTGGTCGACCGCCGATGGTATGCGCGAAACAAACACATATACCCGGCCAGCACGTGGCAGGAGTTTGACGCGGAACGAGACTATGCCAACGAGATTCGTAAGGACACGGGCGGCAACACATTCTTCTTTGCAAGCTGACGCAAACGTCGGTTGTCGAGTCGACTAGGGAGTGTCGTTAAAAAAGAAAAAAGAAAAAAAAAGAAGGTCAGAAGGACAGGACGGCCCAAAGGATGAGGCCGATGACGAGCCAGCCGGGCCAGAACAGGAGAAGGAAGAGAATGTTGCCGCCACCGAGAATAAACAGGGCGAATTCGTAGAAGAGCCGGGCGCGGATGAGTTGAACGGATCGGGATTGCCAAACCGTCGCCACGACGCCCATGCGTGATGACATGTGAGGGCGTGTGGCGACCCACGATAGTGGTCGAGCTCGAACGGCCATGGTGGGAAGAAAGACACAGACAAACAAAGGAAAGTTTATTAGGGAATGACGATGATGAAGGAAGAAGGAAGAGAGTGGGAGAGAGGGCTGAGCGTGGGCCCTCCTCACCCCTGGAAGCCAGAAGAAGACGGACGGATGAGAAAGAGAGAGACGGGAGGATATGTATGTATCGTATTGTACCTTTTATTTACATGGAGGCGCAAGGGTTGGCCAGTTCAATTCATTCCTGTTGACACGTAACAGCAGGCAGGCATGCTCATATATGTATATTGTAGATAGTCTGGAGACAAGTATGTGCTCATTAGAATGAGACCCGGGGCGAACCGGCGATGTGGGGCCGAGGACGGCCGGGGCCGAGCTCCCTCCTCCGTCTGAGTCTCACTCTCAGAAGACCAAGCCGCCGCCGTCGACTACGATGTCAGCGCCATTGACGTACGATGCGCCCTCACTGAGCAGCATGACGACGACGGTGGCAAGCTCAGCCGGCAAACCCATCCTCCCGAGCGGGTTGCGCGCACACCACTCCCTCCTCCCGACGTCCAAGCCGGGACCCTCGTTCAGCAGGGTATCCATGTAGCCGGGGCTCACACTGTTGACGCGGATGCCGTAGCGGGCCAACTCGGCGGCGAGACAGCTCTTGATGCTTATGACGGCTGCTTTGCTCGCGTTGTACGCTACCTGTGGCTGGGGCCAGTTGACGCGGTGGGCGGAGATGGAGGCCGTGAGGACGATGCGGCCTCCCTTTCCTTGCTCTACCATCTTGCGGGCTGCCGCCTGGGCGCAGAGGAAGGTGCCGGTGGCGTTTACGTCGAGGACGCGACGGAACTGAGACGCCGTCACGTCCAGGGCGTGGCTTACGCCGACGATACCGGCCAGACAGACGAGCATGTCGACGGAGCCTAGCTTGTCTGACGCGTAGTCCATGGCTTGCGCTACTTGTTGCTCGTCCGTGATGTCGGATGCGAGCATCTCGATGCGGGACGAGGGGAATTCATCTCGTAGTTCTTTTACCATCCGCTCCCCTTCTGTCATGCGCACGTCGAGCATCAGGAGGCCTTGGAGGCCGTGCTGGAGCATGGCGCGGGATAGGACGGTGCCGAGACCGCCGAGGGCGCCTGTTACGACGGCGTTGCCTTTTATTTGAAATCGGTGGCTTGCTGTTTCGATGGGCGGGATGTCGTCGTGGCCTTGGGCGAGGGTCATGACGGGGAGGATTCGCTGGGCGAGCTTGTCGCGGTCGGAGGTCATTGTAAATTGTGATTGTGTGTGTGTGTGTGTGTGTGTGTGTGTAAGTGAGCTTCTCCTTCTCCTTCTCCTTCTCCTTGTGTATTTGAGAGACGTTCTTACTGGTGGTTCGGGCTGATGGA
>LKCN02000017.1:397998-408438 GCA_001633055.2 Ophiocordyceps polyrhachis-furcata BCC 54312 | reverse complement strand
GGCTGTACGGGCCGTACGGGCCGTACGAGGGAAGGAACGTAGGGTAGGTCAGGGAGCCTAGGAACGGAGGTCTGTTAAGGCAGTCGAATTTTCTGTATATAAGGGTCCTATTCCACCCTCTTCAGAACAGGTCAAGCAAGGCGTGCCTTCTTCAAAAATACAATCAGTCTCCGTGTGAGCATTCTTCCTAGCCTAGGTACGGGTATCTAGGCTACGGACCTTCTGAATTTTTCCCTAAATTTTACTAGATTTTTCTGAATTTTTCCTCTTCTTCTTTTCTTCTTTTTCTTCCTTTTTTCCTTCCTCTAGGCCGCTAGCCCGGTAGCACCTAGGGTATCGTTTTCCCTCCGCTAAAACTAGTAACCGAGACAGGGGGGCTTTCCGGGGTCCGTTACGATGCTTCGTTATAGCTTTGCTCTTCGTAGCCGATCAGGGCTACAGCGGCAGCAGCAGCAGCAGCGGCAGCAGCGGCAGCAGGCCTAGAAGGACTATTTAATCACAGGCTGCCAAGAGGGGGGGAGGACGAGGGGCCCGCGCTAGCAGACCTCGCGACCTTCTTCTTCCTTCCTACGGCAGGGGAGTCAACGGCCGATTCTACGCTCTTTTTTTTCGACCTTTGCGGCAGATACGGCTACGGCTACGGCTACGGCAAACGCCCTCGTTGCTACAGTTCCTCTACTGCTTCTTCTTTCCCTCTCGAACGCTCTCTTCGACCCGATTTTTTCGGCTGTTTTTTTCGTCCTCTAGTCTTCCGTCCTTTTCTTCCCTCCCTCTTCTTCCTACGGTCGGCCCTACGGCCTACAGAGACGACAGGAACGGGATCAGGATCAGGATCAGGGTCAGGATCAGCAGCAGAATACGGGTACGGGCCGGGAACAGCAGTCACAACAGCCGTCGCAACAGCCGTTACAACAACAGCCGTTACGACAGCCGTTATAATAGGAATAACGGCAGCATACGAACGTACCTACGGCCGTACCGTACCTACGCCCCCCACAGTCGTTACCTTCGTCCTCGTATTCGTTGTTTTCTTCTTCTTCTTCTCTTCCGGGTCTTTCTCCCCCCCCTTCCCTGCAGAGTCTTTCGTCGTCCTTTTCTTCGTCTTCTTCTTTGTCTTTTCCTTCCTACGGCCCTTCCCCCCCCCTACGACCTTTTTAAGGAAGGGGAATTTAGCAGTTCCTCGATCAATTCGAGGAAAAGGTCCCGGATCGAAGAGTCGAATGGCTACCTTTCTTCGTCGCCCCCCCCTGCCTACGGCAAATACAGGTCCTTATGGAAGACCTACCTTAGCCGGCAGCAAAGATAGCCCTCCTACGGTACTACGGAGCATTTAATCAGATCCGTACGGTCGGCTTCTACGATAAGCTATGGCGGCACGAGGCATGGCGCCCGAAGACAAAAGACACGATCGACTAGCTAGAGAAGCATGCCTTCCTCTGTCGAAAAGTCGGCTCTGGCTACGGCCCCGGCCCCGGCCCTAACGAATCGATAGAGCATTCCTACGGCCTTTTTTAAGCCCTGCCGAAGGAAATACAGGTACAGCTATACGATTAGCTAGAGCGGCCGTCTTCCTCGCCGTACGGAATACTATTTTCTACGGCGTATTTCCTTACGCAAATACAACTCGAGGACGATAGCTACTCCGGCTTTTCTGCCTAGCCGAGGGATAGGGGCTTTTCTTCCTTTTCTTCCTTTTCTTCCTTCTCTTCCTTTTCTTCCTTTTCTTCCCTTCCTTTCCCTTTTCTTCCCTTTCTTCCCTTCCTTCCTTCCTTCCTGCCGCTCCCTCTTTGTTTCCCGCGAAGCCGGCTTTTCCTTCTTCTTCTTTCCTTCCTTTCCTTCCTTCGTCTTTTTGGCCGGCTTACGCTGTGGGGAGTAGTTTGGCGGGAGCGCCAGACACTCTTACACACACACACACAAGGCACCCGGCCGGAGGGCCTAGGAGGGTCACGTAACGCCGGGTCGGCTGCAGCCGGCCCGAGGCCGCCGTACGTCACAGAGGCTGTACGTCACAGCGGCTGTACGTCACAACAATAGGTAGGAACGTCACAGAGGTAGGAACGGCATAACAACGTAGGAGGCGGCTACGGCTACGGCTACGGCTACGGCTACGGCTATAGCTACGGCTGTACGGGCCGTACGGGCCGTACGAGGGAAGGAACGTAGGGTAGGTCAGGGAGCCTAGGAACGGAGGTCTGTTAAGGCAGTCGAATTTTCTGTATATAAGGGTCCTATTCCACCCTCTTTAGAACAGGTCAAGCAAGGCGTGCCTTCTTCAAAAATACAATCAGTCTCCGTGTGAGCATTCTTCCTAGCCTAGGTACGGGTATCTAGGCTACGGACCTTCTGAATTTTTCCCTAAATTTTACTAGATTTTTCTGAATTTTTCCTCTTCTTCTTTTCTTCTTTTTCTTCCTTTTTTCCTTCCTCTAGGCCGCTAGCCCGGTAGCACCTAGGGTGTCGTTTTCCCTCCGCTAAAGTAGCCTAAAGGGTTAGTATTTATATAGCGCGTAATACTACCCCCCGACTAAGGCCTTAATATGCCTATTAAGGCAGGTGTTTGCGGACGCGGGTTATAGCTCTAGTCGTTATAGCGCAGTTATTATTATCGTTATCGTTATATAGTTTATTAGCCGCGGCCGCGTCTAACTACTTAGCTAAATTTATAAGGGGTCCGGGGGCATTAACGTAATAGTTATAGTATTCTCTTAAGGCGATAGGCGCATTCTTAAAATTCCTAGCGGGATACTACGTATTATTAGGATTATAGCCTTGCTATTATACCTAATACTCTAGATGCTAGTTCCTCCCTATAATACGAGAACGGAGAACGTAATCGACTTCCTACTCGGGTATACTATAGACTTCCTTAGGTTTAGGAGTTAGAACTATTTAATTAGGCAATAGGTCGTCTAGGGCCTTGCGGAGCCTATTAGCGTAGAATAAGTTAGTTATTTTATAGCTATTTAGCAGGTCGAGAATATAGCTAAAGCCTTTCTTAGCAGTAATTATAAATAGACTAGACTACTAGGCGTCGAGACGAGTCGTTAAGGCGATTATACTAAATCCCTTCTATTATAGGAAGACCTTATCGCTAACCGTAAAGTCTATAGGACGTTTCTTCTTATCGGCCTATTATTTTTGCTAAGCCTAGGTTCGGATTATAGCGTTATAAGCCTATCGCTGCACCTCCTATGCTCGAACTATAAGGCGGGAGGCGATATAGGCAGGGTCTATAGAATTATTAGGGGTCGAAGAACTATTTAATTAAGGTAGAGAGAGAGGATTTCTAACGTTTTTGCTAAGTACTACTATTAAGGGGGCTATACTAATCGAGGCGTACTAGGAAGAGTTATGCATAAAGTCTAGCGCTAGTAGATAATCGCTCTAGTTATCCTAATGCTTATCGATATAGAAGCGTAGCCTTTAATCTAGATACTAGTTCGTAACCTCGATACTGCCTTATATTTACGGGTAAAGGGCGCTACTATAATAGTGCTTTATGCTAGTAAGGTTGTTAATTCTTTTTAGGAATAATAAGATAAAAGGACTAGTATTATCCGTAATCTAAGCGGTCGGCAGGCTAAAGAAGCAGTATAGGTGCTAGAAGTAATAGCTAGCAAGGGTCTCTAAGGTATTATTCTTCTTCCTAGGCAATATAGCGATAATCCGGCTAAGCTTGTAGATAAAGGTCTAGATATAGTCGTATCCGTAGCGGTCCCTAGGCATAGCCTTTCTATCGCAAGCAATATGCTCCTAAATAGCGGTTAGTACTAGCAGAGGGTATAGGAGTCCGGGGGTCTTATTACAGGAGGTCTTATTTCTGCAATAATTATAGCAGTTATAAATATACCTCTAGACGTCCTGCTTTATCTAGGGCTAGTAGTAGTCCTATTATAGTATCTTAATTATTTTATTTTAGCCTCTATAAGCAAAGATCGGAGGTTTATAGGCTTTACGAATTAGAGCCATACGGAGGAATAGTTATTTATTAGCAGTCTATTTAGGGACGATTAAGTACTTACTATAGTAGCCGAGTTCTTAAATTGCGTTTTCTTCTTAGATAAGCATAGTAAGGTCGGCACTATAAAGGGTCGCGGTATTAGGTATACGAATCGGGGCGATTATAGGGGTAACTTCCAGGAGGTCGAAACTAAGAGACTCCGGCTTAATTAATTAGCTTATCTGCTTTTCTTTTTCTCTAGCTTTAACTATAGGGAGTTTAACTATCTTGCGTAAGAGAGTATTAGCGGCTATATTTAGTCGGCTAGGGCAATAGAGGAAACGGATATTAAATTAAGCTAGGAAGTCGGACTAATAGACTTATTAGACTAAGAGCAACCTCTTTATTAAGAAATATACTAGGGCCTTATAATCTATAATAATATCGAATTTCTAACCGAGGAGTTCTAGGTAGAAGTGTTTAAGGCTCTAGATAATAGCGAGGAGCTTATAGTCTTAGATCGGATAGGCGCGTTCTATAGGGGATATAGTCTTAGAAAAGAAGCCTATAGGCTTCTAGGTCGAGTCGGTTTATTATTGCTATAATATACTAGCGGTTGCGTTCTAGGAGGTATTAGTCTTAAGTCGGGTTAGTAGTTTAGGACGGAAGAAAGCGAGAATAGGAGCTTTAGTTGCGAGCTTCTTTATTTAATTAAATGCTTTGCGCTATTCTAGTCTAAGTTTAAAAGGCGTATCCTTCTTAAGCAGTCGGTTTAAGGGTTTAGCAGTCGCGCTAGCATAATAGCAGAAAATCCAAATAAAGTTGCAAAGACCTACGAAAAAGCGTATAGCTTTACAGTCTTTAAGGTCTTCGAACTTCTAATCTATAATAGCCTATACCTTATAGGGGTCGATACTAAGTCCTACGCTAGCGTATAGCATTACGCTAAGGTAGTTAACCTTAGTAATATTAAACCGAGACTTCTTAATATTACCCTATAGGTTAGCCTAATAAAAGCGCTAGATAACCTTATAGTATTCGATCTAATAGTCTTCCTTATCGTTATCGTTTATATAGATTAGGATATTATCTGCATATATACTAGCATATTAATCGAGGAGGTTATAGAGTTAGGCATTAATAAAGTTCTAGAACTAAGCAGGGCCGACCTTTAATCCGAACGGAAGGACTAACTAATAGAACGTACTAAACCTAGTATAGAATGCTATTAGGTATTTAGAGGCCGGGTCGAGACGGAGGCGGTAGAATGCCTAGATAATATTAATCTTAGAGAAGCGTTTCGCGGATTAGCAGTTAAAAGCAGTACTATTAAGAAAGGGGGCGGGTAAAATACAACTCTTTAGGTAATCGTTTATCTATTAGTAGTCGATATAGAAATATCGGGCTATAGAGTACGGCTTTAGCGCGAATAGGATAGAGGCAGTATAAGGGCTAGTATTAGGCTTAATAAAACCTATCTCGAGCAGATAGTTTATAGTCTCTTTCTCTAATAGCAAGTATTTAATCGGAGTGCGATAAAATAGGGGACTAGCTAGGTAGAGGGGTTTCTTAAGTTCTAGCGTAATATCGTAACTAGGATAGGGACTCGCAAGAGTATATGCTTCCTTCTTGCTAAAGAAGCCTTCTATATACGCAAGGGGCTGCGGAATTAGGCTACGGACTAGGGCAATATAATCGGGGTCTTCTCCTGCTAGGAATAGGATTTCTTAGCCTTAATATATACGACTCGCGGGACTAAGCTTTGCAATCGAGACCTCGGGCAAGTCGGGGTCGTCTTCTAAGGGTATAGGCTAGGTTAGTATTAAGGGAGTTAATTCCTCCTATTATATCCGTTAGGGATCCTCTTAGACTGCTTAGATTAATTAGTCTCGGCAGTCCTAGTCGTTTTCCTAGGGGTTAGTCGGGTTAAGGGTTTTAGTCTAGGTCGGGGTCTAGGCTAGCTTTTTCTTCTTCGCAGGCTATATAAAGTTATTATTCTTCTATAAGCGTTAGAGGATCTTATATTTCTTTTCGTCCGCTTTAATTAATTAGTTCTAGCGTTCCGTATTAGCCTAAATAGCCGGGTTAATCTGCCTATTAAGTAAAGGCGTCTTAGGTAGAAAGATCGAGAGGGAGTACTTAGCAAGGGCGGGGAGGTCGTTAGGCTAGATAAGCTTTTAAGCGGTATAGTTAAGTAGTAGTTTCTTTTTAGCTAGCTAGTGCAGGCTAATAAAAAGATCCTAGGCATAATTAGTAACTTAGAAAGTCTCCTAGGGAAAGGACTAGCTATTAATTATAAGGGTCGTAATTAACTACTTACGCATAGGACTAGCTAGGCAGCCTTAGAAATCGACTAGGGGGACTAGACTAACTAGGACGAGTTCGGCATTAAGGCGTTTAATAGCCTGCTTAGCGAATTAGCAACTAATAAGGAAACGGGCATCTGCTCTAGTATTATAGAGAGATAAGGCTTAAAAAGCGATTCTATTAATTTAAACTCGACTATTAATAGTAAACGATTCTCCTACCTTCTTCTCTATATATAAGACTTTTAGGACTATTAAGGAGCCTTATAATAGTCCTACTCTTTTCCCGAATCCGAATCTTTAGAGGCGGTTAGCATTATTATCCTTCTTATGCCTGAGATCTAGACCCAGTCAGAGCAATCTTTAGCTATATAGCCCTTCTTTCTATAGATAAAGCACGTGCTATTATCCTAGTAGACCTTCTTCTCTTCCTCGAAAAGAGCCTTGCCTTTTTCCTTAGATATTGCTATCGGGGTCCTCTTATTTTCTCCTGCTAACTTATCTTTACAGCAAAGAGTACGACTACTTAATTGCTAGGTCTCCTATTAGATAGTATCTCTTTTTTAGCAGTAGACTAAGTCCTTAATATAGCTATAAAAGTCTTTATAAGAGAGGTTATTATCTTTAGTCTTAGTTAATAGGCTAGAGTCTAAGTTAGTCGGAAGGTAGTCCTAAAGCATATACTTTATTTAATTAAATAATATATAGGTCTTAGCAGCCAGGTTATCGAATTCCGCGATAAATTCCTAGATCTCCTACTTGCTAGAGATCGAGAAGTTTAAATAGCAGAGGCGCTCGGCGGCCTCTATAAACTTATTCGGATTACTATAGGCGGACTCGAGATACTAAATTATCTCGGCTAGTCCGGAGAAGGGTTATTCTATTAAGTCGTACTAGGTCTCGAGGGTCTTGCGGGCCTTGCCTTCGAGAGAGCGAAACAAAAAGCCTATCTTATCTTCCTTATCCCGAAAGGTAGCCTTATTAGTCCTTATCTTATCTTTTAGGTTAGTTAAAAAGGCGCTAAACTTGCCTTTCTTTCTAGAGAACGTTCTAATATCCTTGCAGCGAGTCTTAGCTAAGTTAGAGTAAGCCGGGTTCGGTTATCTAATAGCAGCAAAGATAGGCTATACGGCTTTTCTAAAGGGGACGAAAGCAGTAGATCGATCCGCAAAGGCTATCGAGGCTTCCCTGCTACGGGTAGGCTTAGGGGTCTATTAGCTCTATAAGTCGGCAATCTGCCGCTAGAGAGCTGCTAACTAGGACTATAGGTCCTAGTTAGTCGGGTTTGTTAAGGAAGAAGCTATAATTAAATAGTCTTCGTCCTTAATATCGTAGTTTTAGGGGTTATATTCTAATTCTCTCGAGGCTAATCTTGCAGAGCATCGAGGAAAGGTCTAGTCTTAGCTTCTAGATATAGGTTAGGAAGCAGGTCTAAGTCTTAGGTCTTATTCCTCGGAGCCTAATTAAATAGTTTAATAGGTCCGGGAGTCTTCTAGGGTCTTAGCTGCCTATTTTAGCAACGAGAGGTCGTAGTCGTAGTCGTGTTATACGAGTGTTTTGCGTCTTCGTACGGGATATAAGGTTAGTACGTATTTATAAACCGCTCGTTAGCAATATATTAATCTTAGAATAGTGTTATAGCCTTAGAATAATAAGTAAATATATTATAGGCACTATAAATAAAGATTCTAAGATAAAGAGAAAAGAGGAAAAGGGGCTAAAGCTATGCGTACTAAGAAAGACTATATATACTGCTATACGTAATCCAGGGTCTATTAGGGCTATAATTAAATAGTTAGTGCCCTTGTAACTAGTCTTATAGATACGTGGCCTAAAGGGTTAGTATTTATGCGGCGCGTAATATTATCGAAGTTCGGATTAGCCGGATTATAGAATCGGACGTCGCGAGCCCTAACGATCTTATCTTTGTCTAGAAGGAATACCTTATAGATATGCCTATAAAGGCCCTCTATGCCGACAAGATATCCCTCCTTAGCCCTTAGGGCTATTTTAGCGCTCTAGATCCTATAGGCTAGAGGGATAGAAACGTACGCTTAATATCCCTACGAGCAAAGGTATAAGATATTATATTTATAGGGCATTTTAGCGAGGGGAGGAAGGCACCCACAGCACGCGCAGCCGACTCTAAGGGGCGTAACTCCCTCAGTAATACTTGTACCAGCGGTTAGAACACGTGGGGGATCTCTGTACACCAGTGTACACAGATATCGTAAACAGGAAAGACTCCAAAAACAATAAGGTCTAAAAAGTAGGTAAGGGAGAACAAAATAATATAATAAAGCATAAAAAGCATTTAATTAAAAGGTTTAAAAGGTATAATATATCTTAAAATATTTATAAGGGTTAAAGGTTTAGTAATTTATTAAAGATAATAAAAGGCAGAGTTTTTATTTATAGTCTTCTCTAGGACTAAAGAAGTGCGATAAACGGCTTTTAGTAATAGCTTAAAGCTAAGTCTAAGGGCGAAACTTGCTTGTCTTTATATCTAAAGGTAGTAGCTAGTCCTAATATATATATCTTAAGAACTGCTTTTCTCGTTCCAGTAAAGGCTATCCTTCTATTGGCGAGATAAGCGCGCCTATTACTGCTACCTAAGAGAGGAAGCTAATAAAGACCCTTCTGATTAATTAGTTCCTGGCCCTTTTAACTTAATTAGATATAGTCGCTCGCCCTTATTTTCTCGAATGTCCTTTAGCACTGCTAAAGCATACGGATAGCTTCTATAACTATCTTAATAGGGCTTTTTCTATTAGTATTAGCAGAAAATAGGAGGAGGTTCTAAACGTAGGCGCTTATATCTATAAAATAAGGCTATAGCTTCTCGGGAAGGCTAGTCTTAATGCAGATAGATCTAGCGGCATCTATAAGGGTACGGCTAGCGCGTTCGGCTCGGCTATGCTAGGCAGGAGTATATAGGGCACAGGTCCTAACGATAAAGCTATCTTAGGCGGCCTAATTAGCGATTTTTAGCTAGGTAAATTCGAGAGCGTTATCGAAGGCTATAACTTAAACATAGCATCCGCTAGCTATAGCATCGATACTTTTTTTCCAGGCTTAAAGGCGTTAAAAGGCTTCCCCTCTAGTTTTCGTAAAAAGGACTTAATAATAGTTAGTATAGGCATTAATGCTATAAAGTATATAATAATACCCCTCTAAAGAGGTAGGTATATAGGCGATAAAGTCCTAGAAGATATATTAAAGGAAAGAAGTTATCTATACGGATAGATTGCAACTAATAATAGCATCTGCTTTGCCGAGATAATAAGAGCGATAATAGAAGTTAGCAATATCCTCTATACGGACGTTAATACTACTCTTTTTGCAGGCTTATAGTAGCTAATTATTGCTAGGATATCCGAGTCGATAATAGAGGACCGAAAATTCGATAGCCTTTTCCTTAATAGGTAGGGCAGGCATTATAAGAGGCCGTTAAGGCCTAGCATTTTAAATAGTCGCAATACTACCCTTCTAGATAAAATAGCATACTATACGGCCTTGTTATTAGAGTCTTATCTTCTCGCTATTAATGCGTATATCCTTACGATTAAGAAGGTTAGCGCTAATTAGGTTAGCAGGAACGTTAGTGCTATAGAAAGCCTTCTTAAAGGTAATCGAATAGCTATCCTTGGATTTAATAATTACTATGCTTTTGCCGAGATAATAAAGAGGCATACTATTAGAAGCTATAAAACGGATCGGGCTAAGGAATTCTTTGTATATATTACTAAACTAGGCTTTATTATTAAAAATATATAACGCATACCCTATATTAATAATAATATTATTAGAAGAGATAGGGGCGTTATAATCCTAAACCTAAAGTGCAGTATTAATAATATAAGCAATAGTGCTCCTTCCCGCGGCTATAATATCGCTGCTGCTAGCAGCGCTAGAGGAGCTATTCCTTCTTTATCTGCCGCTAAATTATTAAGGACGAAGTTCCGGATAGAGCTTCTAATAATTCTCTTTAGAATAAATATTCCTACTAGGAAGGACGTTATAGCCGCAGCATAGCAGGACTATTATCTTATTTATTATATTAGTGCAGCGAGGAGGCGCTAGAAGGAGCTTTAGCGTAGAGGAAGGCTCTTCCTATTATTCCTTCTATGCCTTCTTCTTATTCCTCTTTTTATTCTTATAATTATTATTATTATTATTATTATTATTATCTCC
>LKCN02000017.1:360626-392686 GCA_001633055.2 Ophiocordyceps polyrhachis-furcata BCC 54312 | reverse complement strand
GGCGGCGGCGACGGCGGCGGGACAGTAGGTAAAAAAAAAATTGTTGTTTTTTTTTTGTATTTATGGTTTTTTTTTTTTTTTCTTCAGTGAGTTAGTAGTGGCCGGGGGGATGTTTCGCTACGCCGTGTCCGTATTCCGTACAGTGTGTGTCCAACGTCTACACATAGCATTCGGTAAAGCCAAGTGCCAACCCAGATAGTCAACAAGGGCAAAGACGGCAAAGAGACAATAGAAAAAGAGAAAGAAAAAAAGATTTTACCCGAAAAAAAAAAAAAGGCGCACGCAGCCCCCGACCGAGCGCGGCAAGGCGACGACCAGTGCCGCCGGGCCACAGTGTCGACGGGGCCCCGGTTTGGGGGGGGGGGGCTGCTTTGCCTCTCCACTCTCGGAAGCGAAAGGATGGGAGCGCCGTCTTTGTCTCTCCGCCTTCGTCCGGGATAAGTCGGGCGGCTAAAGATTTCCAGACTGGCGGGCTAATTGTACATATGTACGTACGTTACGTATCCGTACACATGTTGTGATTGTTGTTGTTGTTTTTTTTTTCCTGTTCCGTGGGAGAGAGGAGATGGGGAACAAAGACAGATGGCTTACTATTGAAGTTGATCATGAAAAGAGTGACTATAATGTATGTATGTATGTATGTATGTATGTTCAATAAGGGGAAAAGGAAATAGAAGTCTATCGCACTCGCACAGTGCCGTCGGCTCCCGACTTGTATGTACATACACACCTATCCGTACATACCAACATAACATGTGTGTGTGTGTGTGTGTTTTTTGCGCCCGCCCGCCCGCTCGTCCTCTGCAGCGGCCCCCCCTCTCCTCTCTGCTCCGCGCGGCCCGGAACGGTGTATACGTAAACGACAGACACGGTGCCGTGGAAGATGAAAATCTATCCCTAGGCATGCGGTTTGGATCGTCTGTTCGGTTACGCGCACACATGTTTCCATCTGATGGAAAGGAGGGAAACGGACAAGTAAGGGGGAAGGAAAAAAAAATAACATTTGCGCCTGGTCCGCACCCTCGTCCGCGCCCTGAGGCTCTGAGTAAGAGGAACTCCGTAACGCCCTTTTGCCGAGGGGAGGGACCGGGCGGGGGGGAGGGGGGTGGGGGAGGGGACCGGGAGGTGGAAGAGTAAGAGAGGAAGAGTCCGGAGCTGCCGCTGGCGCGTTTCCTCTAATAATAAGACTGTCTTGGGTACACGGATACTATCCGTACATACATGCCTACATTATATTTATATGTACATACATATGTACACACATACTACCTGCTACTAGGTAGGCACATGCCATGCCTGCCTGAGAATTGCCCCCGACCGAACCTGGTGGGGCCGGGAGCGGCGACGAAGGACGACGAGTCATGGCCGCCGCCGAGAAACTCTTCACTCTCACTCGCTCGCTCACTCACTATAATTGTAGGAGTAGCAAGGGAGGGAGGGGGGCTCCAAGGGGAGGGGGAGGGTCGCGCGACAGGCCGCCACCACCACCACCACCACCACTACCACCACCTTCATCACCACCGGTCCGGTCCACCATCATCAGCGTCATCATTCATTCACCGGCGGCCCCCTTCCATGCCTTCCGCAATCCCCCTTCCGCCCCCCCCTCCCTCCTCTCCTGAAGAAATAAATAAACTTGTCCCGACTGGCGGCTGCGCCCGGCTTTTTGTTTTCCGTCAGCCCCGCTCCTCTCGCCGGATGGATTTTTCTTTTTTCGTTCCGGCGCACAGTGCGGCCCGTGAGCGGGATACCTAGGTATCAGGTAGTGAGTGTGTGACTCACCAGCCGGCTTTCCGTCGTCGTCCTCGTCCGTCGTCGTCTTCGTCCTCGTCCTCGTCTTCGTCCTCGTCTCCGTCTTCGTCCTCGTCCTCGTCCTCGTCTCTTTCTCGTGCGTTGCCCTCCCGCTTCTCTCCCGCTTCCGTCCCCCTCTTCCCCGACCTCTGCCCCGGCGCCGTCTGCCGTCCCCGTCTGCACTGTATGTATGTATGTATGTATGTACATATGTATGTACATACATACATACATACATATGTACCTACCCGTTGCGTCGCGCGGCACGGTGCGGCTATGGACTGTCCGTACTCGACCATGTTCGTCGTCTTATGCCGAAACCCGAGATGCATCACACTCTCTCTCTCCCTCTCTTTCTACCGCCGCCGCCGCCGCCGCCGCCGCCGCCGCCGCCGCTCCGCCTCCGCCGGTCCGAACGCCGTTCCCCCCCCACCATCCCTTTACCCCCTATCCCCTCTCACTCTCGACCGGCCCAAAGATCCATTTTCTCTCCCCCATTCCCCCCTCCTTACCCTTGTCCGCTTGACCTCCCGGGTTCCCTCCCGCCCGGGCCAATCATGAACCGTGATATTTTATTTCCTTCTCTCTCCTTTTCCCGCCGAGACACGCTACGACGCTTTCCAAGCCCCCTTCCAACGGCCCAATGGGGGCCGCGCCGACCTGCCCTGTGCGACCAGCTGAAGGGCCGCAAGAGCAACGGGCCGCCGCCGACGACGTGGCTGTCAGCCCACACCCACACCCCCCTCTCCCCCACCCTTCTCTTTCTCTCCCCCTTTTTCTGCTTCTTCATCTCTCGTGTGCCGAGTCCCTTCCGGTCCCCGGGAGGCCGACCGACCACCGGTTGACGTGGTCGTTTCCAGCCACACATTTTCTCACCCCCTCCCTCCATGACGCACCACCACCCGGATGTCCGCGGCCTCGAAGCCGCGCGGGATTCGACGCCACAAGAGTATGTATGTACATATGTACTTGCTATATACCTACGGATACGTCTGTAGTATGTATGTATGTACCTACCTATATAGTAGGTCTTTATCCGTACATACCTAAATAGTAGGTCTGTATCCGTACATACCTATATAGTAGGCGGCTGTGTAAATACCTAGGTAGGTGTTAAGTGGTCACGTGCTGTCACGTGGTCAGGCCGCTCAGGCCTCCACTCCTCTTTCTATAGCCTCCATAGCCTAGCATAGCATAATCTTAGCATTACAGGGATAACCCCTGCTTGTATAACGTTCCTTCTTCTATAGGTTATATTGCCCTCCTAGCTTCTACTACTGCATAGTTTACCGAGACTTACCGTAAGCCTTACTAATACTATTATAAGAATTAACTATTAGGTCTTTAATTAGGCAATTAAGGGTAAAAGTCCTTTCTAATCGACTAGTAGAAAAATTCTTTATAAATAGCAAAATTAATAGATTATTAAAATTATTAATAATACTAATAAGAATAATAATAATTATTAAATAAACTATTATATTATTATTATAATATAGTTAGCTTTCTTAGGCATAAAGCTTTAAGGCTCTGCTACCCTTATAGAATAGTAGGGAGCCTTAATAGCGAGTGCCCTAATTTACGAAGTTAGTAATTATATTCTTAAAGATATTATACTACCTTTAAATAAGTCTCCTAACTATGCTAAATAGCTAAAGGCTAATAAAAAGGCTATTAGTATCGTCCTATAATCCCTTTCTAGTAAAGCTATTTTAGGTATTATACGCCTAGGTTAGCATTATAAGAAGATAGCTCGAGAGATATATAAATTCGCGGAATAATATGCTAAGGTAATAGCTAAAATATAGCCCCGATATATTCTATAGCAATAGTATTATCTTATCTTTAAGAATAATACTATCTAGGGCTAGAAGACCTTCTAAAAGGAAATCTAGACCCTATAGAATTAACTTATAGCCGATAAGGAGCTCGGCCTAGCCTATAGGAAGATGCCTTAAGTATACGCCTATAAGACTATCGACGCTATCTAATATATCTGCGAGGATCTCGCTATATAGTAGGCCCGCGAGGCTAATAGCAATATAGGCCTATCCTTTAAGATAGCTAATAGGTATATCTCTTCTATTATCGCTAACGCTAAGGTCTAGAAGGCCTCGGGCAAAGCCCTTTCCGTGCTAAAGAAGGGAGATAATAATAATAATAACAATAATAATAATAATTATAAGAATAAAAAAAAGAATAAGAAGAAGGCATAGAAGGAATAATAGGAAGAGCCTTTATCTACGCAAAAGCTCTTTCTAGCGCCTCCTCGCCGTACTAATATAATAAACGAGATAATAGTCCTGCTATACTGCAGCTATAACGTCCTTCCTAGTAGAAATATTTATTCTAAGGAGAATTGTTAGAAGCTCTATCCGGAACTTCGTCCTTAATAATTTAGCGGCAGATAAAAAAGGAATAGTTCCTCTAGCGCTGCTAGCAGTAGCAATATAATAGCCGCGGGAAGAGGCACTATCGCTTATATTATTAATACCGCACTTTAGGTTTAGGATTATAACGCCCTTATCTCTTCTAATAATATTATTATCGATATAGGGTATGCGTTATATATTTTTAATAATAAAGCCTAGTTTAGTAATATATACGAAGAATTCCTTAGCCTAATCTGTCTTACGGCTTTTAATAGTATACCTCTTTATTATCTCGGTAAAGGCATAGCAATTGTTAAATCTAAGGATAGCTATTCTATTACCTTTAAGGAGGCTTTCTATAGTACTAACGTTCCCGCTAACCTAATTAGCGCTAACCTTTTTAATTATAAGGATATATGCATTAATAGCAAGAAGATAAGACTTTAATAATAAGGACGTATAGTATACTATTTTATCTAGAAAAGTAGTATTGCGACTATTTAAGATACTAGGCCTTAACGGCCTCTCGTAATGCCTGCCCTCCCTATTAAGGAAAAGGCTATCGAATTTTCAGTCCTCTATTATCGACTCGGATATCCTAGCAATAATCGGCTACTGCAAGCCTGCAAAAAGAGTAGTATTAACGTCCGTATAGAGGATATTGCTAACTTCTATTATCGCTCTTATTATCTCGGCAAAGCAGATGCTATTATTAGTTGCGATCTATTTATATAAACGACTTCTTTCCTTTAATATATCTTCTAGGACTTTATCGCCTATATACCTACCTCTTTAGAGGGGTATTAATATGCGCTTGCGCGTATAGACGTCCAGGTAGGCAAGAATAACAGGCTGGCTACCGGTCGTAAAGTATAGTTTAGCTGCTATAAATATTATAAGCATAAATAAGGATCTTTTAAGAACAAAAATCGTATAATTAAAAGAGACTATTTTTCTATCTAGGGAATATTTAGGGATATAAGTATCCTAAGTAAAGAATATTTATTTACGGAAATCTCCTAGCGCGTATACTAGCAGAGATTTTATAGGAGGTTTCCGGAGGGGATTTCCTAGAGATTTCCGGAGGGGATTTCCTAGAGATTTCCAGAGGGGATTTCCTAGAGATTTCTAGAGGGGATTTCCTAGAGATTTCCGGAGGGGATTTCCTAGAGATTTCCTAAGAGGATTTCCTAGTAATTTCCTAAGAGGATTTCCTAGTAATTTCCTAAGAGGATTTCCTAGTAATAAGATTAAATAATTATTAGAAAGGAAAAATAAGAGAATTATATAGGATTAGACTAAGTATAGCTTATCCCGTATTAATCTCCCCGGGGCAAAAGAGAAGTTAATATCCCTATTAGTAAAATAGGAGGGAAGAGTTATATATAACAAAGGCGGGTTATATTTATTAGGGACGTTAAGTTGCACTCGAAGGCTTTTTGTATTATAAATCCGATATACCTAACTCCTGGAAATTAATAAAAGAGAAGAAAAAAACAAAATAGGACGAGTTAAGGCGTTAGATAAAAGGAACTAAGATAAGAAATATTAGATTCTTATATTAAGATAAAGATAATAGCTAAGGAAAAAAGGAAAAGAAAATAGATAGAAGAGAAAAAAAAGGAAGGATGTTTAATTCTCGTCGTTAATTTTAACGAAATTAAGGGGCTTTAAGTTCGATTTATAACAGGGCGTTAGGTTTAGAATGCCCTTAAAGCCGTATAACTCCTTAGCAATATTAGTCGGCGGCGTTATAACGAGGTAGAGGATATTATATAAGGGAATACTACCCGGGTTTATATCTATCGTTATTCCTTCGATTAGACTACTCGCGTAAGAAATTAGATAATTAACGGCGACTGCGGGAATAGTATTAATAGTATCCTCGGCAAGGGGGTTAGACTAAACGTCGGCGCTAACGTAGGGGTTCTAGCTAGTGCTATTTAAAAACGTAAGCAGCTTCTAAGTAGTTTTAAGGGCGGCGCGCTTATTTATAAATGCATTAACTTTAGCCGTTTCTTTCCTTAGGGCATTTAGGCTAGAATAATCTTATAGGATATAAATTAACGGGAGAAATATAACGACCTAGTCGGAACTAATGCCTAGCATTTTAGCGATATAGGATATAGATGTAAAGGATCCGGGCTTTGCCCGGATCTTGTTATACCACGCGAGGATGACTTATCCACGCGCGCGGGCCGCGCGCATATAGCCCTACCTCCCTACTACACATTATGTCTTTCCTTTCTTTTTCTTTATCTTTATTATTACTATTTAGGTCGCTATTCTGCAGCAGCACTAGGCTAGACCCTTATAAATAATAAAGATTAATTCCCTTTTTGCTTTCTTCTTTTTTACTATAGCGGACCCTAATATGCACCTTTAATTATCTTAGCAGGTAGCTAAGCTTTAATAAATCGTTTTGCAGTAGTAGGATACTATGCTGCGGTTAGAATAACAGGCGATAGCGCAGTCGAGCCATCCTAAGCGCAAGCTACTGCTGCCCGGATTGCCGTTCGACGGAGATAAGACGTTATTCCCGGCGTAGCGCTCCCTTATAGCGCATAAGCTAGTTGCCGACTAGGAATTTATTAGCACCGCCTACGACTAGTAGGTGTTTTTATACTAGCATTTTGCGCTATCCGTGCAGGCTAAGGTAGCCCCCTTCTTCGAGCGAGGGGAGGAATACAGATATAATATAGAGCACTTCCTTAACTACCTCGATAGCGTTTTCGCGGACCCCTACTGTTAATAGACGGCTATAGCGGAGCTAGAGAAACTCGTGCAGCGCCCTACTAAGTCCTTTTCGGATTTTCTTATCCGCTTTAAGGCTAAGTTATCCCTATTAGGTAGGGCCTTATAGAACGAGGTTATTAAGGTCTAACGCCTTTGTTAATCCCTCTTATATAAGTTACGTTAATGCTATATCGGGCGCGATATCCCCTATAACGACTACGCTAGGGCGGTTACGCGCATTAGGTCTATTGCTATTAATATCGAAGCCTTCCGCCTTAAGGCTTATTCCAACGCTAAAGGGGCTCCTCTGGCCGGCTAGACGCGTCTACGCCCTAATACCCTAATAACGGATATCTATAGCGCAGGCACTTCCTCTTAACCTGCTGCCCGCTATCCGCAATAGTCTAATGCCCGCTGCTAAGTAACGTAGGTTAGCTCGGATATAATTAAGCAGCGCTGCGTTAACGGCGTGTGCCTTCGTTGCAGTATCCCTAGGCACTTCTAGAAGTCCTGCAGCCTCCGTCTAGCGCGTTGCCTATCTATATCGCGCGTGCGTTTTATAGATATAGTAGATGCTTCTAATGCTTCTCCGGGCTAGGCGGGAAATATGCTGCCCCTATAATAAGTCTCTTGCTAGGGGCAAGTAGTTGCGTTAAGGATATTAATAGTAGTTTAGCGATATAATTTAAGGATATTAAGAGGGATATAGATACCGCGCCCCTTCTTTTTCCTATGCTTATAAACTCTACTACTTTCGTCGACGCGCAGGCAGACTATAGCTATAATTGCTACGCTGCTATAAGCGAATCGCTAGTTTAATATTGCTAGCTTAAGCGAGTACGTCTTCCCTGGCCGCGTATAGTCTAGATAGCTGTATCGATTAGTCGAGATTAGGATAGTCGTTTTAAGGAGACGTTATTAATTTAGGATATCGTGCGTTTCGTCGCTAATATTAATAGGTAGCTTACGCCTATTATCGCGTACCTAATCCCGGGGCTAACGCAGGAATTTATTCTTAGCACCCCATAGCTTACGCGTTATAACGTATTAGTCCGCGCTAGCCAGCGCGAGTTAATTGTCTATCCCGCAGGCGACCTGGTTGTTTATAGCAGCGCTGCCCGCCAGGTTTCTAACCCTATAGTCGCTATTATAGGTTCTGCCTTCGCCGGCCTTATTCGCTAGGAGACCTATTATCCTAAGGGTTTCTAGTTCCTCGCGACTAGCCTGCGCGAGATATTGTTAGCGCTCTGCGTTATTCCTACTCCTAAAACGCCCCTTGCAATTTCCCTCCCGTCTAAAGTCTCTAACTTTGCCGACCTCTTTAGCAAGGAGAAGGCTAGCGCCCTGCTATTTTACTATAGCAGCTAGGATTACTATATTCGCTTGCGTTATAACCCGGATAGTTCCTTACCTGCTCTCCCGTAGGGCCCTTTGTATAATATACCGCAGGAACACCTTCTCGAGGTTCGCTAGTAAATTACTAACCTAATAGATAAGGGGTGGATTCGCGCAAGCTCGTTATTAGCGGCCGCTCCTGTCCTTCTTGCTAAAAAGCCTAGGGGTGGCTAGCGTTTCTATATCGATTATCGCGCCTTAAACCGAGTTATAGAGCAGGACCGCTACCCGCTTCCCTTAATTAAGGAGACGTTGCGCAGCCTTTCTAGCGCCTATTAGTTTACGAAGTTAGATATTCGCGCCGCCTTTTATAAGCTGCGTATTGCAAAGGGTAACGAATATCTGACTGCGTTCTATACCCGGTTTAGGCTTTTTAAGTAGCTTATTTGCCCCTTTAGCCTTGCTAGAGCGCCCGCTTCTTTTTAGCAGTATATTAATAACGCGTTAGGCACGTCCCTAGGAGACTTTATTATAGCGTATCTTAATAATATTTTAATCTATTCCGGGGGATTGCGTGCAGACTACTAGGGTAAGGTCCGGGCCGTTATAGATAAGTTATAGGCCGCGGGTTTATTTCTAGATATCGATAAGTACGCTTTTGCTATTAAGGAGGTTAAGTACCTAGGGTTTATTATATATACTAGCCGCGAGATATATCCTAACCCGGATAAAGTGGCTGCGATATGCGACTAGGAGGCGCCTTCCCGTGTTTAGGATATCTGCAGTTTCCTAGGTTTTGCGAACTTCTATCGCGACTTTATCCCTCGCTTTTTATATATTACGGCCCCTCTTATTAATCTAACTCGTTGCGACGTGCCCTTTTAGTAGACGGCCGAGTGCTAGGTAGCCTTTAACTATCTTAAGGCCGCGTTTATTACTTATCTAGTCCTAGCGTAGTAGGATCCTTGCTAGCCGATAGTTATTAAAACGGACTGCTCTAGTAAGGCTCTTAGTAGCTGCTTATCGCAGACGGGGAAGGATAAGGTCCTCTGCCCTATTGCGTACTTTTCCTAAAAGCTTTAACCTGCGGAGAGGAATTATACTATTTATAATAAGGAGCTCCTTGCTATTATTGCCTGCCTTAAGGCCTAGTTAGCTAAGCTGCGTAGTATAGCCAAGCCTTTTATAATCCTTACGGACTATAAGGCCCTTAAGCACTTTACTACTCTTAAGGAGATATCGGAGCGTTAAGCGCAGTAGGCCGAGACGTTATCTTTATTTAACTTCTATCTTCGTTACTGCCCTAGCTCGTAGGCAGCGCGTCCTAATGCTCTTTCCCGGCGTAATTAGGAGTGCCGTAATACGCCCTCTTATTTTAGCCGGATTATATAGCCTCTCTCGATTCGTGCTTTTTAGATAGCTCCGCTATAGGCGAGCGTTCCTCGCTAGCAGGCGCGTATTTCTCGCTAGCCCGTGCCTAGGGCTCTTTCTCTGCTTCCTGCGATAGACTCCTCGCCGGACTATCCTCCCTCCCTATTAGTAGCTTCTCTTCCTCCCCTTAACGTTACTAATTCCCCTACCCCTTTCCCTAACGCATACTTGCAGGAGTTATAGCGTTCTGCTTTGCAGCACGACTCGTCTTATACTGCCTGCCTCGATGCGCTGCGCTTAGCAGCAAGAAAGTTTCCACCCGAGGCCTGCACCCGCGAATAGGTAGCGGATTATACTATCTCCGCCGCTAGCTTCCTGTAATTCCGTAGCCGTCTCTAGGTCCCTTGCTAGGAACCTCTTACTATATCCTTAATCTAGCGCGTTTACGACTCGCCTCTTGCTAGCTACCCTAGGAAGAATATTACGTTTTAACTCCTCTAACACGACTTTTACTAAAAGGGGATATCTAAGGATATCGCGCGTTTTATACGCAATTATTATTGCTACGGGGATTACCTCTGCTATTGCTATTATTAAGGCCTTTTTTAACCCCTGCTTATTGCTAATCGTTTCTAGTCTATAATCTCGATTAATTTTATAACTAACCTCCTAGCTAACTCTCCTAACTCCCTGCGTTTCCTTATAGTTATTACGGACTAGCTTTCTAAGTACGTTTAGCTTAAGGCTATAACGTCTATAGACGCTAAAGCTTATACGCGTTATTTTGTTTCTACCTAGTAGCGCTTCTATAGCTTTCCTGCGTAGTTAATCTTAGATTGCGGTTCGAATTAGACTAGGAGTTTTTAGTCCGAACTCTGCCGTCTTATCGGGGTCTAGCAGCTCCTATCTACGTCCTATTACCCGCAGACAGATAGCAGTACGGAGCATGCTAACTAGGAGGTATAGGCTATCCTCTACTATATAGTAGCCTTTTCTTAGTTAGATTAGCTAGATTACCTCCCTGCTTGCTAGCTTGCGTTAAATAACCGCGAGTCGTTAGTTACTAGGCTTAGCCCGAATCGCCTCTTATATAGGTTTAATATTCCCTTAATTAAGATCGAGCGGTCTTTATTAGCTTCCTCTATATTGCTTAAAGGGCGTGCTATTGCCTTCCTCTAGCACCTTAAGGAGGGGATAGACCTAGTATAGGCTAGTATTGCGTAGGCGTAGTAGTAGCAGTAGGACTCTTCTAATACTACGCGTTGCCTAGCTAAGAGGTTCTAGGTTAGCGATCTTATTTAGCTAGATATACGCTATATTTGCTCTAACTATCCCTCTAGGAAGCTTAACTATCTCTAGGCTAAATACTATATTATCGCTATCCTATCCCCTTTAACTATTACGCTTAA
Source organism: Ophiocordyceps polyrhachis-furcata BCC 54312 (assembly GCA_001633055.2). Classification (NCBI taxonomy): domain Eukaryota; kingdom Fungi; phylum Ascomycota; class Sordariomycetes; order Hypocreales; family Ophiocordycipitaceae; genus Ophiocordyceps; species Ophiocordyceps polyrhachis-furcata. Next base: position 381,672 of record LKCN02000017.1, on the reverse strand, counting down.
TACGCTATAGGGCATTTACCCTACTTTTTATATCGACCTGCTCGAACGCGCTGCGTTAGACCCGTTGCCCTTGCAGTTATATACTAACTCCTAGCCGGACCCTGCTCTCTATTTATCTAATAACGACTTATTCCTTAATAAGTAAGAGGTTAAGAAAGTGCTCGCTGCTAAGAATGCTCGGGGTTAGTAGTTAGCAAACTTACCCCTGCGCTATTCTATTCTCGTTAAGTAGCGTAGCTATATAACGCCTACCTAGGAGCCTCTAGAGAGTATGCAGGATTATAAGGCGTTATTACGATTCGAGGCTAAGTTTAGTAATATGCAGATGCATAATAGACCCTAGTATATTTAGCTATATACTCCTATACTATCGCCTCTCCCCTTTCTACTGCCTATTGCCTACGTCTTATCCCCTTTTCCCCCCTCCCCTCCCCTTACGCCTCCTCTGCCTTATCCTCCTCCGGCTGCGCTAGCTAACCCTACGGGTTTAGATTGCTTATCTAATAGGCGCGGGTTAGTATATTAAGTAAGCCGCGGCGTATATAGCCGCGCGCAGTGCTAGTAGTAGTAGTAATAGTGCGTCGAGGGGCAGGGGATAGCTGCGTTAGGGAATTAGCAAAAGAGGACGGGGTAAACCCTAACCCGGCTAATGCGTGCGGAGACGCAATAGCCGCAAGCCCTTGCAGGGCGGCGAGTATTATAGCGTTAGCCTAGCGTGTATTAGCCTAATACTGCTCCTAGTTATCTAGGATTGCTTATTAAATATCCGCCTAGTAGCGGAGAGCCTCCTCTTAACGCGTAGCAAAGCTATTAAGTCCCTAGGCGATTAAACCCTACTGCTACTACTGCTATTAGTATATCGCCGCTATAGCCGGGTTTATTCCGCGCTAAGGGGTAGTCGGGTAGGCGGGTATTATAACGGCAGTAAAGGCTAGGACTAACGCGTTGCTATTATTATTATTATTATTACTAGGCAAGGCTAGGGGGGCGAACGCGTCCTAAGTAGGCTAGGGCGCAAGGCAAGCCGTAGTAAGTATATTCTATAGCCTCTCTACGCGAGCCTAAAATGCTAGTATTAAGACTACGCGTTAACTAGGAGTATCGCTGCTACGAGTCCGCGCTAGGACTAAAATAGCCTAGCCTGCTTGCAATATCTCTTGCAGATTACGAACTAGCCGCTATAGATATGCGTTAGCAGCGAAGAGGTGCCTTTCCTATAGGCACTATCTCCGCCGCTAATAGCACGTCGTGTAGGCGGCTCCCTAGCTGCGCATATATTCTGCCTCGCTATTATTGTATAGGTCCCCTACGCACGGGGTGCAGAGGCAGGGGACCTCCTCTAGCCTAGCATTATCTTTATTATCTAAATCCCCTTCTATAATAAAGGCTCCTATTGCCTATAAGGGCGTTACTCTAGGGGTTATCGATATTATTCTTTTTTTTTTTTTTTTATAAGATATAGTTTATTGCAGGTAAGCTTTCTAGTATATATAATTTACAACGCACTGCGTACGTTACGGTATATAGGTATAATAGATATTATAGGGGTGCGCGTCTATATTAGTTTGTTTTATTCCCGGGTTATAGTAGGCCGGGGCAATATGCGGCTTTTATTTTTTCCGCCCTTCTGTATTAGGTAGGGGTAACCGTAGCCAGGAGGGTATATAAAGGATCCAGGCTTTGCCCGGATCTTATTATACTACGCGAGGATAACTTATCTACGCGCGCGGGCCGCGCGCATATAGCCCTACCTCCCTACTATATATTGTGTCTTTCCTTTCTTTTTCTTTATCTTTGTTATTACTATTTAGGTCGCTATTCTGCAGCAGTACTAGGCCAGACCCTTATAATAGATAGCTTTTTATTAATTTAAGCGAGGACTTCTCTAATCGTAGTAGCCTATATAAAAGCAATGTCGGGGTTAGTAAAAACTATAGCCTAGTTACTACTATATACGATAAAGTAGTCGTCTAAATATTTAATAACTATAACTAGAGCAATATAGTAATACGTAAGCATTTGCGGTTCGATACTATTATTAAAATCGTTATTAATAACCTTCTAAAATCGTTTAGCTAAAGAGGATTAATATAACGGAGTTGCTAGCGTAATAGCAAGGCGTTATCGCTTAGGAGTGCTTAGAACTAGAGTAGGCGTAGGAGCGGATATAGTAGTGCGACGAGCTAAAGCGCGTCCGAATAATAGTAGTACGTTAGAGGTAGTAGTTTCTTTCTCTATAGCTTCGAGCGCTATTTTCTCTATTTTACTAAAGTAGTCCTAGTAGTTTAGAATATCTAAAACTTTTTTAATCTTATTAAGCTCTGCTAAATCCTAAGTAATCTCCCCTAATACTAAGCCCTTAATATAATCCTTAGCTACTTCTAGGAGCGCGTATACGCTATAGAAGTTGCGGCCTAGTTAGTTAGAAATAGGGAAGATATTGCTATTAATATTATTTAGAGAGGATAGTAACGTAGGTCGGCCTTGCTGCGGGGGCAATAGGGTAGATAGGGCTATAGGAGTCGCCGCAGATTAACGCGTTTAGCGATAGGAAGAGGGATTCGTAGGCATATTATCGTTATCGGATAATAGTTTAGAGTCTTTAGAGTCGGAATCGTAGTTATCTAGGAGTCTTTCTCTATTAGTATCGTCTATAAGCTTCTAATCGACCTAATATATATAGCTATCTAACTAGCTAAAGGAAAGATTAAAACCTTCTAAACGCAAAGCTTGTTTCTAAAAGGTAAAGAGGGTTTTATTAGCTTGCTTCTAACTATTAAACTTAGTATTAGAGGATTTAAATAATGCCTAAAGCTCTAAAAGATTTCTAAATAGCTAGATAGCCTATTAGAAACCTTTAAACGTAACTTCTAGTAGGGAATAAATAAGCTTTTCGTAGAAATCCCTTTAGTAGTCCTTATCTCTTAATTTAAAGATATTAGAGCAAGGTAGGATTATAGGGAAAGGACTTATAAATAAAAAGGATAAAAAGTTATAATATAGTATATAAATAAAAAGGAGGGTATAGCAGAAAGCAAAGAAAAGGTTAAAGGGGAAAAACAAATAGAAGCGCGTAGTAGTAGAAGCGTAGAAAAGGGTAAGGAAGACTACGCGTATAATATAGTAGGTAACGAGATATTTGCGATGCGTTGCTAGGTAATGCGGTTTGTTTTTTTACCTAGCTCTTTAACCCTGTATTTATAAAGATCTTTCTCTCTTTTTTATCGTGTTTTCTCTAAATAGGATTAAAGCTCGGTTCTAATTTTCTTAAACTCGTCGATTATATTAGATTGCTAGAAGTCTTTAGAGGTAACCTATTAATTATAACTACTAGGGTATCCTTTCTAATAGACTAAGTATTTAGTTCTTGCTATTCTTTTACCGCGTTTAATCCTGTAAATATCGAGAATCTAATTAACTTTATAATTTTCCGTATTAGGTTCTAGTCCTAGTCGTTTAGCGGGGGCTTTAGCAGGTCGAAGTTAAATAATAGATACTATAGGATAAATATTAAGCGATTTATCGAGGTCGAGTCGATAGGCAAGGTATCTAACGCGTTTAATAATACGAAAGGGGCTAGTTTATTATTTAGCAAGCTTAGCGACGCGTCTATTAGCAACCTAATACCCTTTACTAAGTTTAAGCTAGACCTAATCGTCGGGTTTAAACTCGAGTCTATAATATTTCTTATTGTAATAGCGTTTTATAGCAGCCTAAGCATAAGCAATAGAAATTACTGCTTTATTTTTAAGAGCATCCCTTAATTTAGGGGAGGCTTAGTTGCTAAGGTATCGAAGACTATTATCTATACGAAAGCCGGTTAATAATTTACTAGGGGACGCTTTAATAGTTAAAAAGAAGGAATTATTAAGGGAGAATTAAAGCGAAGGTAATGCGTTAGTCTATCTTTTAGTCGGGAAATTAGCTGTAAAAAACCTAAGGGCAATTTTAATAGTCTGATTCTATTATTCGGAGAGTCTATCGGTCTAAGGATAATAGGCCGTTAATATAAGAAGTTTAGTTCTAAAGGCTAACTAGAGTAATTTCTAGAATTCTAAAGTAAATTTAGAGTCTCGATCTAAAATAATTTATTAAGGCAGTCCCTAATTGTAACGGATAAGTTTAAAATATAACCTCTAAGCCTATTCTTTAGCTATAAAGTATTCGTGCCCGGGAATAAGGATGCATATTTTAGAGAATTTATTAGTAACCGTAAGGAGGGAATTATAAAACTTCCCTTCTAGTTCGGCCTAAGGGGAATTTTCCGAGGAGACTATAGGAAGTCTAGTAATAAAATCTATAGCAATAGTATAAAATAGTATAGCTAGGGAACGAATTAGGACTATTTTACCTAGAGGAAGTTGCTAGTCGGTCTAATTACGTTTATAGGTATTATAACCGTCGATAAATTAGTTAATTCTCCTTTTTAAACGGGTAACTACGAAACTAGAGGAGAGTTCGGCCTATATTCGGCATTAGCTAGTATAAAATTTCCGGAGATAATATTCGGAAATTAGTTCGTTAGCGCAGTTTTCCGGAATATAGAGTCTTTTTCGGCTATCCGCGTCTTCGAGAAATAATAGACTATAAGATTAAGTAAAAGCAAGTCCTTCCTTAGTATTATTATTGCTAAGTTGTTCGAGGATCTAGCCCTATCGAGGGTCTTATCGATATCCTTTAGTAATTTATCGTTGGAATTCGTTGCTTATAATAGCTTTCGACGCGATTAAAACGTAGTCGGTATTAATATTATCCTCCTAGATATCTTCTAACTCTCTATTACCTTTTTCCGGGGCAGCTTTAGATAGTAGTTAGGAGAGTAAATCGGCTAGGATATTAAAAGCGCTAGGAATATAACGAACTTCTAAAGGGTATTAGCTTAAGTATTAGGAAGCAATAGTAAGAAGATTATTGCTCCTTATACTAGTTATAAAAGGGGAAGTTTGCTTAATAATAGCAGAAATAGCAGTATAGTTAGTAAAAACGATAATCTTAGGTTTCTATATGCTAATTAAGTATATTCGCAGTTTCCTATAAGTCTAGACGAGATAAGCAATCTCGAGCTTAGTTAGCTAGTATCTTAATTTAGCGGGTTTAAGAGATCGACTAAGGTAGAAGATAGGCCGGATTAATTATCTAGGCGGAGCTAAGCTTAGTTTCTAAGATTCTTCGTTATTAAGATAAAATAAGCATATAGCGAAACTATTCTCTTAGGATATATCGATTTGCAAGAAGAGCTATCGATTAGGGAAGAATTAACTTAGAGCAGCGTTACTATAGAGGGTATTCGTTATATTATAAAAGGAGTCCTTCTCTTCCTAAGTTAGGATAATCTTTAAACGGGAAGTAAAGGTATTTCTCTTTAGACTAGTAATAGGGGCATCTAATTCTCGTCCTTTACGGAATATAAGTGTTTTACGTTTCTATAGTAGTTCGATCCGTTAGGCGAAGCGGGGAATAAGGTATCGCATCTATCTAATAAGTCCGATCTACTGCTCGAGGCGCTATAATATGCTTAGAAACTTAATATTACGCAATGCTTTAACGCGAGATTGCGTATTTATAAAAAAAAAGCTATTAATATAATACCCTAATATCTTAACTAAGGGGTAGGCTAAGAAGCTTTTTAGTGCTAATAAAGAAAGGTTTATACTAATAAAAAGGTTAAAAATAGCTAATAAATATTTAATATAATCTTCTAGAGTATCTAAAAAGATAATAATATTATCGATATATCTAGCTATATAATCTTTATAAGGGCGAAGAATATAGTCGACAAAGCGTTATATATAAGCTAGCGAGTTTTTATACCCTATAAGAGCTATAGTAGCTCTTTCGAGTCCGTAGTAGGAAATAATCGTAAACTATTCTTAGTAATCTAGATAAACGAGGAATTAGTAAAAGAAACTTCAAGCGTTAATTACTAAAATAATCTTTTTGCTAGCGAGTTTATAGATTATATCTTAGGGAATTAGCATTAGATAGGCGTCTAGAACTGCAATACTATTTAAAGCTTAGAAGTCGTTTATAACTCGTAGTTTACTTTTGCGCTAGACTATAAAGCAAGGGCTAGCAAAAGGGGAAGCTTGCAAAGCCTATTCTATCTTGCCTTAGGAATGCATATCGTTATATTTTTTATCGAGAAAGTCCTAATTAGGTTTATTTAAAGGATAAGGACGTAAACTGAGTTTCTTTTTATACTAGTTATCGATAAGGGGAATTCGAAGGAAACGTTCCTTAGGGAGATTAATTAGCCCTATATCTTCCTATAATTTAGGGAGAGAGTCGACGAGTTGCTTTACTTTAGATGCTAGGTCTTAGTTAAGAGTATAAATCTTAACGCTATATTCCCCCTTGATTTCCGGGATATTAGGAACTTTAGAAATACTAAAATAGTAAGGTTAACTAGGGTCCGGAATATTAATAGGAGGCATAGGGTCCTTTTAATTATTATTTTAAAAGCTATTTAATAAGATATCTAGTTTAGAACGTTTATCGAAGGTCGAGGTTAGTTGCTAAATATATTCTAGAACTAAGAAAGAAAAATTATTATTAAGATTAAGGATAACGCTAATTTTTTCCTTGCGTTTAAAGGAGATTAGGCAATTGCTAGAATTAAAAATAGTAATATAAAAATAGTTACGAATAATCGAACTAGAGAGCGATAAAGAATTAGGAAAGAAGATAAGGTCGCAATTAATAGGCGGGTTATTTACTAAAGTTAGAATCGTCCTGGAAGAATAAGGTGCAATTATAGCAGGTAAAGCTGCTAATATATATCGCTAGATTGCTAGTCCTCGTTTAGTAGAATAATATTCGACTCGTAATCCGCTATAAAGCTCGATCCGAATTTCCTAACGCGAGTTAAGGATATCGAGGCCGTAGGGAATAGAGAAGTCCTATCCTAATAAAAGGCCGGCGGATAAGGATTTAATAACCTAAGCTCCGATTATAAACTTGCTAATATAGAATTTATTGCTTATTTTGCTAGGAATATAAAGAGTAAAAGTAGCCTAACTAAGAGTTTTTATTAAGCCTTTTCCGATACTATTTAAGTAACGGATAATATTATCGATTTTAATATCTTCGAATCGGTCGAGGAGATTATTTCTAATAGCTAATCTACTAGCACTAGTATCGATATAAACTTCTATAGTATCTAAAGGGCCGTATTTACTATACGCTAAGATTCGAGCGTAGGTAAAATAGGAAGGTTATTCTAGATAGGAATCCTTAGTCTAAGGGGATGCGGTAATAATAGGCAGGCTATCTAGAATGCAGTGCGGATCTAAAGGTTTAGTCTTAAGCTATTTATAATCCGGAATAAAGAAGCATAAGTCGTTAGCTAGTTATTAGTTAGCATCGGATTCCTTAGAAGACGATTTATCGACGTTAGAGTATTATTCTAATGCTAAGAGAATTTAGTCCTTTATTTCTAAAGAGATAGTAAAGGAGCCTTCTTCCGTTAGATCTTAGGTAGCGAGATTATAGGCTAAGTTAATAATAATAGGGTTAGATTTAGAACTAGTATTATTATCCTTTTTTACGAAAGGGGGTTTGTTATTAAAGGAGACCCTTTTGTTAGAAGGAAGTCGACGGTTATCCGGAGTTTTAGATAAGGAGTCGCTAAAATATCGTTAATTTCCGGGATTTCCGGACCGTAAAGGATTCGATTATTAGATCTAACTAACTATAGGTTTATCCTAACGTCTAGAAGGTCGTCCTATAGATGCATATTATGCTATATCGTTTTAGAGATAACCCTATATTCCGCGAGTAAGCTTAGTTTGCAAATTTAGGATTATTCTTTTATATTTATAAGCCTATTCGTTAAGGGCATTATTACTAGTAGGCTGCTAGAAGGTTTCCTAGAGAAGGATATCTAAGCGAGAGAAGACTATTATTAAGATAGATTATTCTAGATATTAGGCAGCGCGGGCTATCCTTTTTATCTTAGAAACCTATAAATAGAAGTCTTTGCTAGCTAGAATATTTTAGGATATAAAGATCTTACGTTATATAGCTTAAGCAGCGATATTAGATCGAATAGCGAAACGTTTCTAGAGAGTTATTACCTATCCTTTTATTCCTTATCTAGGCAAGGTAAGTTCTAAACGGGTATAAGAGTTAAGATTTCTAGAGTACTATTCTATAGTATATCTATAAAGGAGAGAAGGGATTAGTCGAGCTAGTTCGTCCGCGTATTCGTTGCTTTAAGCAGCTACTCGTTATAAAGTATTAGTAAATCTATCGATACTATAGTAAACAATAGTTCGATTAGTTTCCTCGATCTAATCGAATATAATATCGAAAGCACTAGCTAGTTTAAAGCGCCTAATATTTTCGGCTTAGAGGCAAACTTAACAGGAAATTAGTTTCTCTAAAGGGGCTCTCTAATTAGAATAAAGGTTATTATCGGGATAAGATCCGCTATATTTAGGAGGATTATTTAATATTTTCTAAAGAATAGTCCTAACTATTTCCGCTAGAACTTATTTATTAATAGGAGAGATAGAAGGATCTCGAATATTTTTAGTCGATAGTTCGGGGTTTAGTAGTCTAGTTAAAGGACCTGCTTCCTAAGATACCTCTAGTTGCTTTCCTTTTCCTCTATTATTACTTATTTCTTTAAGGAAGAGTTAAACGTTAGGGGGTTAATAATAAAGAGGGATATTAGGGAGAAAAGGGGTTCTATAAGGAGTATATCGAAATTAATTTACTTAGTCGAAGAGTTAATCTCTATTAGAAATAACGTCTAGGTTAGTAAGGAAAGTATTTATCGCCTTAAGAAAGTCTAGTCTATTAAAGTCGTCCTAGCAAAAGGAATATTATTATATAGGTCTTATTTCCCCGTACTTCGAGACAGGAAATAATCCTTTAAACGGGTATTATTTACCTGCCTTATAGTATAAGTTAAAGGCAAGTGTTTTTTCGATACGAGCTAAGCTTTCTTATTCGAGGATCTTAAGAAGGTAATCCGAAAAGGCGGATTAAATATCGGGCGTATAAATATAGGTATAGTAAAGTTTCCTTCCGAGCTAAATATCTATACTTATATAGCTGTTAATAAATACGTTTAGGTCCGACTTACTATCCTAATAGCTAGAGATCGGTAAGTAGGTAAATATAACGTAGAATTGCTACTAGTTAATATACGCTTGCGCGTATAGACGTCTAGGTAGGCAAGAATAATAGGCTAGCTACTAGTTATAAAGTATAGTTTAGCTGCTATAAATATTATAAGCATAAATAAGGATCTTTTAAAAATAAAAATCGTATAATTAAAAGAGACTATTTTTCTATCTAGGGAATATTTAGGGATATAAGTATCCTAAGTAAAGAATATTTATTTACGGAAATCTCCTAGCGCGTATACTAGCAGAGATTTTATAGGAGGTTTCTAGAGGGGATTTCCTAGAGATTTCCGGAGGGGATATCCTAGAGATTTCCGGAGGGGATTTCCTGGAGATTTCCGGAGGGGATTTCCTAGAGATTTCCGGAGGGGATTTCCTAGAGATTTCCTAAGAGGATTTCCTAGTAATTTCCCGAGAGGATTTCCTAGTAATTTCCCGAGAGGATTTCCTAGTAATAAGATTAAATAATTATTAGAAAGGAAAAATAAGAGAATTATATAGGATTGGACTAAGTATGGCTTGTCCCGTATTAGGTATTATTATATACTTTATAGTATTAATACCTATACTAACTATTATTAGGTCCTTTTTATAAAGACTAGAGGGGAAGCCTTTTAATGCTTTTAAGCCTAGAAAAAGAGTATCGACGCTATAGCTAGCAAATACTACGTTTAAGTTATAGCCTTTAATAACGCTCTCGAATTTACCTAGCTAAAGATCGCTAATTAGGCCGCCTAAGATAGCTTTATTGTTAGGACTTATGCCCTATATACTCCTGCCTAGCATAGCCGAGCTAAACGCGCTAGCCGTACCCTTATAGATGCCGCTAGATCTATCTATATTAAGACTAGCCTTCCCGAGAAGCTATAGCCTTATTTTATAGATATAAGCGCCTACGTTTAGAACCTCCTCCTATCTTCTGCTAATACTAATAGAAAAAGCCCTATCGAGATAGTTATAGAAGCTATCCGTATGCCCTATAAATATAATATCTTATACCTTTGCTCGTAGGGATATCGAGCGTACGTTTCTATCCCTCTGGCCTATAGGATCTAGAGCGCTAAAATAGCCCTAAGGGCTAAGGAGGGATATCTTGTTAGCATAGAGGGCCTTTATAGGCATATCTATAAGGTATTCCTTCTAGATAAAGATAAGATTATTAGGGCCCGCGACGTCTAATTCTACGATCCGGCTAATCCGAACCTCGATAAGTCCGTTACGCATATTGCGAACGTCTCTAAAGATAATAATCCCTTTGACCCTAACGACTTCTTTTACTACTATATTTAATAGACTATACGCCCTAAAGACTAAGGAGAGAGTTAATAGGCACCTAATACGGAACACCTACTTATCTTTAGTAGCGCTACTATATCTAACTACCCGAAAGACACCGTTTCTATACCTCCGATAATAGCATCTTCTCTTCTAACCCCGGACCTTATACTAGAAGGCATTAATTTAAAGGACCTTAAAAATAGAGAGGCACTAGCTATCGTAAAGCCTAAGAATAAGGCAGTAATACCCTCTTTAAATCGAGTCCTTTGCTTACGATCTAAGGCCCTTATCGCCTTTAGAGAGGTCGATAAAGAAGAACCTAAAATTCCCGACTTTATAATCCCTATCTAGGCCGTTCTTAATATCCTTAATCTATAGGTCCTAAAGGGCTAGTAGGACGTTAAAAAACGCTCTAACTACCTAACTTACTAGCGCCCTGCAATATCTCTTAAATTAGAAGCTCTCGCAAAGCGTTAAACCTAGGATCTTATCGACTAACCTGCCGCTAAATAGGTCCTTCCTAGCAAATAGGTATTTACTATAAAGCATCTAATAAATAAACCTATAATAGCTAAGGCTCGCTAGTACGTTTATAGGGATAAGAAAGAATAGCTTTATTCCGTTAAGGATTTATATACTACTATCGCCTATCTTACGTCCGTACGAGTATTCTTATCTATTATTACTACCTTAGATCTCGAATAGCTGTAATTTAATATTATTAACGCCTTTATTAACGCTCCTTATAGTAAAGAATTTTACGTTAACTAGCTATATTTATTCTAAGATAGCATTAATTAGGTTTATCGACTTAATCGCGCCCTCTATAGACTTAAGATATCTCCCGCAATATAGTTTATATACGCAAGTACTGCCTTAAAAAGACGCGGCTAGAGATAACTCTTATCTAAATTCTATATTTATACCTATCCTAAAGGTCTTATTATGCTTCTTTATATCGATAATGCTATTATTGCTGCTAATACGACTTCTCTTCTATAATAAGGCCGGGCTATTCTTCGAGGCGTCTAGGAATTAAGAGAAATAGGCGAGCTATCTATATTTCTAGGCCTATAGTTTATTAGGAATAGAGCCTCTCGCACTATTTACGTCTATTAATAACCCTATGCCGAGAAGATTATCTAATTATTCGGAGAGGGGGTTAAGAATCCCGTATAAACGCCTTAGCTAGCAGATATAAAGATCCTAGCTAACTAGAAAGCATAAAAGGCCGCGATACTATCGATATAATAGCTTAAACAGACTAGGTTAATAAATTATCTTATAAATAGTATAAAACCCAACCTCGCCTTTACTAATAGTAAGTTATATAAAGCTAATTTAAATCTAATAGCAATATATCTTGCAATCTAGAAATATCTTATATGCTATCTTGTTAGTATAAAGGCCCTAGGCCTAACCCTTAGCAGTGCCTGCAACCTAAAGGATTTAAAACTCCGCGTCTATATAGATGCTTCTTTTGCTAATAATCTCTATATAAAGTGCTTAATAGCTAGCTACGTTGTTTTTATTAGCCTTAGCCCTATATACTAGAAATCTAAGAGATAGACTATTATAACTCTATCCTCTACGGAGGCAGAGTTTATTAACCTTATGCTTGCGGGCATAAGCATTATCTAGATAAATAAGATATTATAGGAATTAGGGCTTCTATAAGGAACCCTATTCCTTTTATTTACTAATAGCCTTAATGCTAGGGCTTACGCCTTTAATAAATATAAAGCCGCCCGAACCTAATATATCGATAACTGCTATAAATAGGTATATAATCGGGTAAAGAGCCGATTCTTTATAATCTCTTATATTAGCACGGCTAATATAGCCGCTAATAGCCTTACAAAGGGCCTCGCCTATCTCTAATATACTAAATTCGTTAAGATATTATATCTTTCTAATACTACTATTGCGACTAAGCTAGCTAATAGTATTCGGACCCTATTTTAACTATATAATACTTATATTACTAGTCTAACTAAAGCTCGAAATAGTTATAATAGCCTCCTTTAGCAAGGGGAGGAAGGCACTTACAGCACGCGCAGCCGACTCTAAGGGGCGTAACTCCCTTAGTAATACTTATACTAGCGGTTAGAACACGTAGGGGATCTCTATATACTAGTATGCATAGATATCGTAATTAGGAAAGACTCTAAAAACAATAAGGTCTAAAAAATAAGTAAGGGAGGATAAAATAATATAATAAAGCATAAAAAGCATTTAATTAAAAGGTTTAAAAGGTATAATATATCTTAAAATATTTAAAAGGGTTAAAGGTTTAGTAATTTATTAAAGATAATAAAAGGCAGAGTTTTTATTTATAGTCTTCTCTAGGACTAAAGAAGTATAATAAACGGCTTTTAGTAATAGCTTAAAGCTAAGTCTAAGGGCGAAACTTGCTTATCTTTATATCTAAAAGTAGTAGCTAGTCCTAATATATATATCTTAAGAACTGCTTTTCTCGTTCTAGCAAAGGCTATCCTTCTATTAGCGAGATAAGCGCGCCTATTACTGCTACCTAAGAGAGGAAGCTAATAAAGACCCTTTTAATTAATTAGTTCCTAGCCCTTTTAACTTAATTAGATATAGTCGTTTGCCCCTATTTTCTCGAATGTCCTTTAGCACTACTAAACTCCCTAACTCGTTATAAGCTACCTAATATAGTATAAGATTCGTAGATATAACCTATAAAAGGGGTATTATAAGACCTAGAAAAAAAGAGGATTGCTAAGTCTATTTAGCTAGCTAAACGCCTTTACTATTGCCCTCTTAGTCTAGGGATAATACCCCTACTATTAAGACTAAAGTCGACAGAAGTTGCCTTATAAATTATATCTACTTAGTAGGGAATACCTGCTAATTATAAGTATCTAATAAGTCCCTAAATACTAGGGGCTATCTTACTTAATATACTAAAAAGCGGCCTTAAGAGGCTACTCTAAGCCTCTAGCCGCTTCTAGCTGTCACGCGCCGCACAAATACTGACCCTTCAGGCCACGTAGCCACAGTCACGAGGGCACCAACCATTTGATCATAGCCCTGACAGACCCTGGATCACGTGTAGCCGTGTATATAGTCTTTCTCAGTGCGCACAGCTTTATGCCCCCTTTTTCCTCTTTTCTCTTTATCTTAGAATCTTTGTTCATAGTGCCTATAATACATTCACTTGTTATTCCAAGGCCGTAACACTATTCTAAGATTAATATATCGCTGACGAGCGGTTTATAAATATGTATCAGCCTTACGTCCCGTACGAAGACGCAAAATACCCGTATAACACGACCCAAGACTAAGACCACGACCTTCCGTTGCCAAGACAGGCAGCCGAGACCCTAGAAGACTCCCGGACCTTTCAAACTATTTAATCAGGCTCCGAGGAACAAGACCCAAGACTCAGACCCGCTTCCCGACATATATCCAGAAGCCAAGACCAGACCTTTCCTCGACGCTCTGCAAGATTAGCCTCGAGAGAATCAGAACACGACCCCCAAGACTAAGATCACGATATCAAGGACGAAGACCATTTAATTATAGCTTCTTCCTCAACGACCCCGACTAACCAGGACCTATAGTCCTAGTTGGCGGCTCTCTAGCGGCAGATTGCCGACTTGCAGAGCTAACAGACCCCTAAGCCCGCCCGCCGCAGAGAAGCCTCGACAGCTTTTGCGGATCGATCTACTGCTTTCGTCCCCTCTGGAAAGGCCGCATGGCCTGTCTTCGCCGCCGTCGGATAACCGAACCCGGCTTACTCTGACTCGGCTAAGACTCGCTGCAAGGATATTAGAACGTTCTCTAGAAAGAAAGGCGAGTTTAGCGCCTTTCTAACTAACTTAAAAGACAAGATAAGAACCGACAAGGCTACCTTTCGGGACGAGGAAGACAGGATAGGCTTTTTGTTTCGCTCCCTCGAGGGCAAGGCCCGCAAGACCCTCGAGACCTAGTACGACTCTATAGAACAACCCTTCTCCGGACTAGCCGAGATAATTCAGTGTCTCGAGTCCGCCTATAGCAATCCGAATAAGTTCGCAGAGGCCGCTAATCGCCTCCGCCGTTTAAACTTCTCGATCTCTAGCAAATAGGAGATCTAGGAATTTATCGCGGAATTCGATAACCTGGCCGCTAAGACCTGTATACTATTTAATCAAATAAAGTATACGCTTTAGGACTACCTTCCGACCGACCTGGACTCTAGCCTATTAACTAAGACTAAGGACGATAGCCTCTCCTACGAAGACTTTTGCGGCCACGTTAAGGACTCGGTCTACTATCGAAAGAGAGATGCCGTCCGACGGGAGACCTAGCGAGCAAGTAGTCGTACTCCCCGCCGTAAAGACAAGCCGGCAGGGGAAAATAAGAAGACCCCGACGATAATATCCAAGGAAAAAGGCAAGGCTCTCTCCGAGGATAAAAAGAAGGTCCACTGGGATAACGGCACGTGCTTTGTCTGTAGAAAGAAGGGCTATATAGCTAAAGATTGCTCCGACCGAGCCCGGATCTCGGGTTTAAGGAGGACGCCGACGCCGCTACCGACCACCTCTAAAGACTCGGATTCGGGAAAAGAGTAGGACTATTACAAGGCTCCTTAATAGTCCCAAAGGTCTCACGTATAGAGAGGAAGGTAGGAGAGTCGTTTACTGTTAATAGTTAAGTTCAAATTAATAGAATCGCTCTTCAAGCCTCGTCTCTGTATAACACCGGAGCAGATGCCCGTCTCCTCGTTAGTCGCCAATTCGCCGAGCAGGCCGTTAAACGCCTCGATGCCGAACTCGTCCTAGTTAGTCCGGTCCCCCTAGTCGATTTCCAAGGCCGCCCAGCTAGTCCCGTGCGTAAGCAGTTAATTGCGACCCTTATAATCGATAGCCGGTCCTTTCCCTAGGAGACCTTCCAAGTTACCGATTATGCCCAGGATCTCTTTATTAGCCTGCACTAGCTAGCCGAAAAGAAACTACTACTCGACTATGCCGCTCGAAAGCTTGTCTAGCCTGACGACCTCCCCGCCCTCGCTAAGTACTCCCTCTCGATCCTTCTGCCTAAGACGCCCTTACTCAATAGGCAGATCGACCCGGCCGTTCAGGCTAATGCGGAACGCCGGAACTAATTAATTAGAGCGGACGAGAAGAAATACAAGATCCTCTAACGCTCGTAGAAGAACGATGACTTCGTATGGCCCGCGAAGAAAAAGAAGCCAGCCCAGACCCCGACCCAGACTAAGACCCTTAACCCGACTGACCCCCAGGAAGACGACCAGGACTGCCGAGACCAATTGATCCGAGCAGTCCAAGAGGATCCCCGACGGACACGATAGGAGGAATTAACTCCCTTAATGCCGACCCAGCCCGTACCCTTGGAAGACGACCCCGACCTGCCCGAGGTCTCGATTGCGAAGCTTAGTCCCGCGAGTCGCACATATTAAGGCCAAGAAATCCCGTTCCCGGCAGGAGAAGACCCCAATTATATTGCCCTAGTCCGTAGCCTGATTCCGCAGCCCCTCGCTTATATAGAAGGCTTCTTTAGCAAGAAGGAAGCACACACTCTTGCGAGTCCCCGTCCCGGTTACGATATTACGCTAGAACTTAAGAAACCCCTCCACCCAGCTAGTCCCCCGTCTTATCGCACTCCGATTAAATACTTGCCGTTAGAGAAAGAGACTATAGATTATCTGCTCGAGATAGGTTTTATTAAGCCTGACGCCAGCCCGCATGCCGCCTCCGTCCTATTCGCGCCGAAGCCGTACTCTACGGCCCGACGTTTCTATATCGACTACCGTTAGATAAACAACTACCTAAAGAGTCGTATTTTACCCGCCCCCTCTCTTAACGGTACTGCTTTTAACTGCCGATCCGCGAAACGCTTCTCTAAGATCGACGTTATCCAGGCATTCCACCGCCTCCGTCTCGACCCGGCCTCCGAATACCTGACAGCATTCCGTACTAGGTTTAGTACGTTCCGTTAGTTAGTCCTTCCGTTCGGATTAAAGGTTAGCCCTGCTTAGTTCTAGAACTTTATTAATGCCTAACTCCACGACCTCCTCGATCGATATGCTAGTGCATACGCAGATAACGTCCTGATCTATACGGACAACGACGACGAGGAAGACTATTAGATCGAATGCCGTAAGGTTATCTAGCGCCTTTATCAGGCCAATCTACAGGGTAATATTAAGAAGTCTCGGTTCAACGTCACCAAGGTTAACTACCTCGGCGTAATGCTACACGCCGGCGTAGGACTTAGTGTCGACCCCCGCAAGGTACAGGCTATTACGGATTAGAAGTTCGAAGACCTCAGAGACCGTAAAGCTATACGCTCTTTCGTAGGTCTTTACAACTTTATCCGGATTTTCTGCTATCACGCCAGTACGACCGCCGAACCCTTAAACCGACTGCTTAGGAAGGACACGCCCTTTGAACTTAGACCGGAATAGCGCGAAGCATTTAATTAAATAAAGAAGCTCGCAACTAAAGCTCCCGTCCTCGCCTTCTTCCGTCCTAAACTAACGACCCGACTTGAGACCGACGCCTCCCGGAACGCAACTGCTAGTGTATTGTAGCAATAATAGACCGACTCGACCTAGAAGCCTACAGGCTTCTTCTCTAAGACTATGTCCCCTGCTAAACGCGCCTATCCGATCCAAGACCGTAAGCTCCTCGCCGTTATCTAGAGCCTCGAACACTTCTACCCAGAACTCCTTGGTTAGAAATTCGATATCGTTACGGACTACGAGGCCCTAGTACACTTCTCAATAAAGAGGTTGCTCTCGGTCCGATAAGTCCGTTAGTCCGACTTCCTAGCTTAATTCGATATCCGTTTCCTCTATCGCCCTAGCCGACTAAATATGGCTATAGATGCTCTCTCGCGCAAGATAGTCGAACACCCTATAGTTAAAGCTAGAGAAAAGGAAGAACGGATAAGCCAATTGATTAAGCCGGAGTCTCTCGGTTTCGACCTCCCGGAGGTTACCCCGATAATCGCCCCGATTCGTCCACCTAATGCCGCGACCCCCTATAGTGCTGACCTCGCTACGCTTATTTAAGAAGAAAACGCGATTTAAGAACTCGGCTACTATAGCAAGCACTTAATCGTCCTAGAACAGACTGCTAATAGACGACTATTCCTCCGCACAGCCCTAATTCGCGAAGCCCACGAACCTCCGATCTTCGCTTATAGAGGCCAAAACAAGACGATTAAGGTACTGCAATAGGACTACTACTGGCCCTAGATAAAGCAGGACGTCCGGAGGTATATCCGCAACTGCCACGACTATCGCAGAAACAAGACCCCCCGTAATAAGACCCCCGGACTCCTACACCCTCTGCTAGTACCGACCGCCGTTTGGGAGCACGTTGCTTGCGACGGAAAGACCATGCCTATAGACCGCCACGGATACGACTACGTCTAGACCTTTATCTGCAAGCTTAGCCGGATTATTGCTACGTTGCCCGGAAAGAAGAACGATACCTCGGAGACCCTCGCTAGCCGTTACTTCCGGCACCTATACTGCTTCTTCGGCCTGCCGACTGCTTAGATTACGGATAATGCTAGTCCTTTTGTCTCGTCGTTCCTAAGGAAAATCAACGACCTTACCGGCATAAAGCATCGCCACGGTAGCGCCCTCTACCCGCAGACACAAGGCAGCGTCGAGGTTATAAACCAGTATCTAGATTAGAGGCTACGCTTCTATATCGACAAGCATTAAGACGACTAGAGCGATTATCTGCCGGCGCTAGACTTCGCGCATAACTCTTCCTGGCACGCTTCGATTAGTATGGCCCCCTTAACAGTAGCACTTAGCAGAGACGTTAGAAATCCTCTCTCTCTGCCTCGATTAAATAGTTCTTCGACCCCCGATAATTCCACGGACCCTGCCCACATCGCCTCCCGCCTCGTAGCTCGAGCACAGGAGGTGCAGCAACGGGCTTATAACGCCGCAGCCCGAACCTAGGCTTAGCAAAAACAACAGGCCGATAAGAAGAGACGTCCTGTAGACTTCACTATTAGGGATAAAGTCTTCCTACGACGGAAGGGATTTAGTATAGTTGCCCCGACGACTCGTCTCGACGCCTAGTAGTCCGGTCTATTCACGATTACTGCCGAAAAAGGCTTTAGCTATATTCTCGACCTGCCGGATAGCTATAAGATAACTAACTTATTCTACGCCGACCGGCTCCGCAAGGCCCTAGACAACCCGTTGCCCGATTAAATAGTTCCGCCTCCTGAACCTAAAGAAGTCTACGGTATACCCGAGTAGGAAGTCGATCACGTTCTCCGTTCTCGTCTTACAGGGAGGAACCGGCGTCTAGAGTATCAGGTATAATAGCAGGGCTATAATCCCGACGATACGTAGTATCCCGCGCGAAATTTCAAGAACGCGCCCGTCGCCTTGCAAGAGTACTATAACCGTTACGTTAATGCCCCCGGGCCCCCTGTAAATTTAATCAAGTAGTTAGCAGCGGCTGCGGCCAATAAACTATATAACGACGACGACGACGATAACCGTGCAACGTTAACTGCAGCAGCTCCCCGCGTCCGGCGATATCCGCCTTGATAGGCATATTAAGGCCTTATTCGGGGGGTAGTGTCACGCGCCGCATAAATACTAACCCTTCAGGCCACGTAGCCACAGTCACGAGGGCACCAACTATTTGATTATAGCCCTGATAGACCCTGGATTACGTATAGCCGTGTATATAGTCTTTCTCAGTGCGCACAGCTTTATGCCCCCTTTTTCCTCTTTTCTCTTTATCTCAGAATCTTTGTTCATAGTGCCTACAATACATTCACTTGTTATTCCAAGGCCGTAACACTAGCTGCTAAGAAGCAGTCTTAAGAGGCTACTCTATGCCTCTAGCCGCCTCTAGCTGCTTAATCTAATACTCTAAAGACGTTTATTTCCGCTATTTTTTAGTTATTTCTGCGCTTTTGCGCTAACTTTAGAATAGATTAACCTAATCCGAACGCGCTTTTAAGCGCTATAATAGTACTTTTCCTCTCTTTTTTAATATTTTTAAGCCTTTTCTAAAGAGCTTAAATATATACTTTTCTGCTTTTTTTTTATTTTGCGCGACTTAGAGGAGGGTTTTCTATTATTCCGGCCTATAGCTAGCCTAAAAGGGGGTATTAAGTAGTTACGTGCTATTACGTAGTTAGGCCGCTTAGGCCTCTACTCCTCTTTCTATAGCCTCTATAGCCTAGTATAGTATAATCTTAGCATTATAGGGATAACCCCTGCTTATATAACGTTCCTTCTTCTATAGTAGGTAAATGTAAAAACATATATTTATATATTTATATATACATATAGTATAGTAACGAAAAGAAAAAAAGACGGGGAATTTATTAATATCCTCGCAGCAGAGACACAGTCGTACTATACCATACATACATATGCTTCATGTACAGACATCCATCCATCAACCATTACATACATGCATAGGTACCTTCTCCCCCTCGCGAATGCAACGGCATCATCCCCTTCATCGCCTTGTCATTCTTTAAATTGACCCGCATGCAGCGGCTCGCCCGGCCGGTCATTCATCTCCTCCCACACGGACCGGACCTCGTCTTGCATGCTCCGCTTGGCTGGCTGGGCCGGCCCCAGTATCCTGCTTGCTTTTTCGCGCTCCAGCTGGACTGCAATACATATACTGCGTCAGCAAGGAGGACAACAAGTCACAAACAACAGCAACATACCGTGCAGGAAAACGGCCGCCCGCTTCCCCGAGTACAGGGCATGCGGCACGTTGGTCGAGTTGTCCGAGTTTGCATCCCCGATGGCATAAACCCCCGGCACGTTCGTCATCAGGCCCCTGGCGTTATCCGCCCTGAGCCTCCCGCCCACCATCTGGATGCCCAGGTCCCTGCCCAGGTTCGACGCCTCCTCGTTCTTGACGTTGGCCAGGAAGGCGTCGCTGGTGGCCGACGACCCGTCCGCGAAGTTGACCTGGAACCTGTCCAGCTCGGCCGTGCTGGGCTTGCTCGCGTCGTGGAAGCCTGCGGCGCCGTCTTGGAGCCGTTGTATCGACGTGATGGTGCGGTTGTCGATCTTGACGCCCGTGCGTTGCAGCTGCTGCTCCCACACGGCGTTCTTCCGCCTCGTCGCTTGTCGAGCCTCGGGCGTGTCCGTGCCGTTTACGTAGGCCGTGATGTTGTTGTTCAGCGTCAAGATTTCCAAGACGGTAGACGGCACCTGATCAAACGGTCCCAGGATGCCGAGGTGCTGGTCTGCGTGCTCGTGCCCGTCGCACCAGGGACACCAGAAGATGCCCTTGCCCCAGTTTTCCCGGAAGCCCGGCGTGTCGGGGAGGAGGTCGCGGAGGCCGGTGCCGAGGACGATCTTGGCGGCCGTCTTGATGAGCTGTTCGCCTGTGGGGGAGGTGTAGTTGACGGCAAAGTATGAGTAGACGCCATTCTTAACCGGCTTGATGCTGACGACCGTTCCGTTTTCCATCGTCACCGTCTTGTACTCGAGGATCTGCTGGCGGGCGGTATAGCGGAAGTAGGCAGGCGTAACGCCTGATCGGGGGGGGGGGGGGGGCGGTCAGCAAACCATTCTTTCTTTCCTTCTTCTTCTTCTTCTTCTATACCTTATTTCTTCTACAGACAGGGTTTTTGAGAGAGAGAGA
>LKCN02000017.1:332756-350821 GCA_001633055.2 Ophiocordyceps polyrhachis-furcata BCC 54312 | reverse complement strand
GTGAAGAACCGATCCGCAGAGGAGTGAGCAGGTGGCCGCGGCCGGAGTCTGCAGACTACGCTTCGCGACGTCGGGGCAGGGATCGCAGATGCGGCAGATGCTCTCCACGTGGCGCTGACGGACGGTGACCAAGTCCTTGTCCTTGTCCTTGGGCTCGTTGGGCTTGGTGGGATCCACGGGCTTGCTGGCAACCACGGGCTTGGTGGTGTCCACGGGCTTGCTGGCAACCACGGGCTTGGTGGGATCCACGGGCTTGGTGGTGTCCACGGGCTTGCTGGCAACCACGGGCTTGGTGGGATCCACGGGCTTGCTGGCATTCACCGGCGGCTTAGTGCCGTCGGCTGGATTCTGACGCTTCGCCTTGGTCTTGCCAGCGGCGGCCTTGGCGGCCTCGGCCGGCTTGTCGGCAGTCTTCTTATCACACTTGTTGTTCACATTCGTGCAGACGGCCTTGCAGTCCTCGGGCGGGCCGTGGATGTCGCCCTCGACGCAAGGGTCGCAGATGCCGCAGATGCCGTCGAGGTCCTGCTTCGAGATGGTGAGCATGGCCTCGCTGGAGTTGGTGGCGGTGGTCTCTTGCTGCTGGTCGGCGGCCTGCTGGGTGCTGGACGACTGCTGTCTGTCTGCGGATTGGACGCTGGGAGCGGCCATGGTGCCGGCCACGAGGGCGGCTGCGGCCACGGTCAAGGGGTTGATCTTCATGTTTGAAAAGTCTGTTGTCGGAAATAAGACGTGGTCTGGCTGTGAACAGGAAGGTCCTGTAACGAAGGGGGGCCTTGGACTGGTTGGATGAAGGACTGGGCTGTGAGAGAGAGGAGTGAGGAAGCCTGGTGAGAAGAAGTTTGGTGATGAGGATGCTGGATGGACTTAATATACCTTTTTTTTGGGGGGGCCCTGCTCATAGGAAGGCCTGTTTCCTATCTGGAGAGGTTACTGGTCTGGCGGAGGATTCTGGTGTGAGGCTTGGGTTTCTCGCTGCCTGATCTGCTGTTTCTCCTTTAACGGTGGGTGGCAGCTCTATCCTAGACATTGTCGAAGATGGGACTTGGGACTCATCTCGCGGGTAGATGGGCTCGCTTCTTAAAAGAAGTTACCATACATACGACCACAGGGGAGAATCAATGGTAAGTACTACTAAAGCAGGAATGGGAAGAACTCTTCATCGGGCCGTTTCAAGGTTATCTGTCTGGATGTAGGCATGTATGCATGTATATTCGCAAACGCTGCGCGGTTGGATGAGGCTGGACGGGTGCGACAGATGCTCTTCTAGCTCTGATTCTGAATTTCTGTGATGAGACGGCTTTCTGAAGATGACGATGCAATTTGCCCTATGGGGGTTTTCCTTCTGGATGGGTTTGTTTGGATGGGGGTTGCTTTGATCTTATGATGGTTGGTTGGTTGCTGGAGTTGATGATTACTTGCAAGCAACTCGTTCGCTTACACGCATTACGATCAAGTTGATGATTGGCCTTTCGATGCCGCTGGGTTCCTGAATTGGCCAGTGTGTATGTATAGTTTCCCACGAGGCTACGGATACATCAAGCCGCTAGGAGCGGGCCGGTCGATGGCGGCGTTGTCCGGGCCGCATTCCAAGCTACCTACGTTGACGATGTTGTTTGTAGGTATGTATGTATGAGTACGTATGTATATACTATGCTACGTATGTATGTTAACTCTTATGCTGTCATGCTATATGTATGCATGCTCTGCCGAATTCATTTCACATTTCCATTCATACATAGTATTAGTATCACAGAGTCATGTCCGAGGAATCACGTGAAACGGTTCTCGCCACATATGTACATATGTATGTGTATGTATGTACATATGTGCTTCTCTCACGTGACGTGTTGACTTTCTTCCCTTCCCTTCCCTTCCCTTCCCTTCCCACTCACTCGCTCACTCACTCACTCACTCACTACCAATGATCCAACCAGCCAACCAACCATAGCGGGTATCACCTTCACTCACACATTCTTCTCCTTCTCCTTCTCCTTCTCCTTCTTCTTCCTGTCTTCTTCTTCTCCCTCTCCGAGACCATGACCGAATCGGCGCCGGCGCCGTGCAACATCCTTCGCGGGCACCAGACGCAGGTCCATACAGCTTCATTCATCCGCAACAATGAGCGTCTCGCGACGGCTGACGCGGATGGATACGTCGTCCTCTGGGATTTGGCCGTCATGCGGCCGGTTGTCGTCTGGAGGGCGCATGAAAAGTCCATCCTCGGCGTCCAGGGATGGGGTCTGGATAGGGTCATTACGTGCGCGCGCCTGCTGGGCGTTCCGAGGACGTCTTGTTGCGCATGTATCCATATGGGCGGCTGACGTGATGTTGTGTTGAGTTCGTGCAGGCATGGACGCGATAACAGGCTCGTCGTCTGGAAACTGTCTGCCGAAGACGAGATGGGCTTGAGTGCTGCCTTGCCTGTGGAGCATGTCGCTGAAGAGCGCCGGCAGCCTTGGATTCTGTACCTTTTGGAGATCAACACGCTCAACTTTTGCTCCTTTGCGGCCTGTGCGAGACGCCCGGACATGACACTCTCGGGGTCGGACGCTTCATCCGACCTTCTCTTGGCCGTCCCTAATACGCTGGCGACTGAGGCGGTGAGTCTTGGCTCGCGTCTCTTGAAAATGAATGGTTGCTCATGAAAGCCTCTAGGTTGATATCTTTGCCCTGCCAAGCCAATCGCGTCTCCATACGGTCAAGTCCGGCTCGACGACGACAGGTCTGGTCATGTCATTACGCTTGCTGCACGTCGCCGGATGCTTGACACTGATAACCGGATTCGAGAACGGAAGCGTGTCGGTGCGCCGTCTTGATGCCGCCGGGGCTTGGACGATGACATACTCCTCCCAGCCGCACTCCCAGCCCGTCCTATCGATGGATGTCCATCCCAACCATGAAGTCTTCTTTTCCTCGTCGGCCGACTCCATCCTTGCGCAGCACCCCATCCCCATTGGCCACGGCGTCGACTCGAAGACGGGAAAAATGGAGGAGTGGAAGCAGCCGCTCAAGGCAGTCAACACCAAACATTCCGGTCAACAGAGCCTCTCCGTGCGATCGGATGGAAAGATTTTGGCCACGGCTGGTTGGGATTCCAAGGTCAGGGTCTATTCTGCCAAGACGTTGAATGAGCTTGCTGTTCTCCAGTGGCACAAGGTCGGTGCCTACGCCGTTGCCTTTTCCGACGTCGTCCAAGCCGAGACGGACGGAGGCGCTCCGGCCACGACGACTTCCCTCGTCGGCGCCAAAGACCGGATGAGCGTTAGGGAGCGGCGGATGCGTCGGGCCCGGACGACGCACTGGCTCGCGGCGGGGGCCAAGGACGGCAAGGTCAGCCTATGGGATATCTATTGACTGTAGACTCCGTTGAGCCGGTTTGGGTCGAGAAAGTCTTTTTTTTTTATCAGACGTTAGGGTCAGCAAAGCTCAAGCGAGTTAAGGGGCAACAAGGGCGCCAGCCTCACAATGTGACATTCTCGAGCTGCCCTCTCTGGACAGGTCCCACCAGCCCTTGAGCGTCCAGGCAACGACGAGCGCATCTCGATTCCGCATGCTCATCTCGGCGCTGATGAGAAGGCTCTTGACGCCTCCGCTATCGGCCAGCTCACGGGCGACGAGCCGTTCCTGCGAGTCGAACCACTCAAACTGGACGGCCTTGTCCTTGGACGGCACGGCGGTAAAGAGGACTTGTCCGCACAGCAGGCGGTGATGGGGCCCGCGGGTGGCGCGGTGCACGCGGTAACCCTTGGCCAGTGCCCACCTCTTGTGGCGGAAAGTGGTGATGCCCAGCGAGCCAAGACTCTGTCGCGAGGTGGGATCGGCGTGGAAGGGAAAGGTGGGCCCGGTGATGGCTCCGGGATGCCTCAGGTCATAGATATGCTTGGACCTCATGGACGGTTGAGGAGCGCCGCCGTCGTGCAGCTTGAGGGCGTGGTCGAGCCGGTCGACTCCGACTTGGCGGTTGCTGTCGCTGAGGAAGTCTGCGTCGTGGGAGAGTTCGTACAGCGCCAGGGGCGGCGCCGGCGACCGATCGGAGTAGATGAAGCGGCCGGCCGCTAGGAGGGTGGCGGGCTGGACGACGGGATCGATGACGGGCCGGTGGTAGCCGCGGCTGTACGCCGGCGGCTCGTCGACGATGCCGCCGGGGCCGAAGCGTCTGGACATGATGGAGCGAGCGACCTGACCCTGGGGCGGGTGGTGGTGATTTCGGCGCGTCGAGCCGGCCAGGGCGGTGAGCATGCTGCGGACTAGAGAGTGTTGATGGGTTGAAATGAGCGACGTTGACGTCGTCGTCGTCGTCGTCCTTGGGGCGACGGCTGGATCTGAGGGCATTGTTGGGAGAGAAAGAGAGACTGGAAGAGCCGGGACGAACGATTAACTTTTTTTTTTTTTCTTTTCGTGATGGGGGAGTCGGAGACGATGGGAACCGAGTTGGAAATAAAGATTGAAGTATTAAGATTAGGGACGAATAGGGGGACGAGTTTCAAAAAGGGGGGGGGGGGGGGTAAAGGGGCGGGAGACGACACGACTCGGACTGAGAATCGCGATGACAATCCGATGCAAATTGAATGAATAAATGAATGGCTTGAGCTTTTCTTTTTTTCCTATTTGTTCGAGTTCGTTCCTGATACTTTAGTCGATGCTTTTGAAACAGGTTTCCCAGGGGGGGGGGGGAGTCCGGATGTAACTACATATATAAGTGTGTATATGTACGGATATGTCGTGGTTCTCGTATAACAAATAGGTCCCTTGTTTTTCCCCGCTCTCTGTCTCTCTCTAGCCTCTCGTATTTCTTTTCTGACTTTCAATCAATAGTTGCTTTCTTCCCTTCCGGATGGATAATAATGGCCGGGAGATGCGGAGGGTTGGCACATATGCATGTCTCTTATTAACGGGGAACTTGGGGGAGATTTTCAATGGATGAAAAAGAAGAGCGTAATATGGCTATACATACATACACATTATGTAGGTACATACATACATATGTATGTATGTAAGGGATTGAGACGCCTTCTGCTTCGCCATTATCATCGAGATGTTGCATTAGGGGGGGGGGGCTGGGATTTGTTTGCCAAGCTTTGCCAAGTGACGTCAGGTTCAGTCATCGTCGTGTCACATGTACATACATACATATGTAAGTCATTGATAAGCCTTACTCACGTGCCAGGTTCTCTTCTTCTTAGGGTTAGCGCCTGCACTGCCTTAAGAAGGCTGTGCCTCTGCCCTGGAATGGAACATACATAAATACACCTAAATATCACGTGATTATGCTTACATAGCTACTTACCTACCTGTTAGAAACTCAGAGAGATTTCTGCCGGAATTAGAAGGTCACGTAGAACGAGAAGTATATAGAATAGTAAGATATGTGTATTTAAAGGTAGGTATATATGTAGAAGAACTAAGAGCTCTATCCTTGTCTTTCCTAGCGGAATAACCTCTTTATATACACGATATCCGCAGAGATTTCTCTAAGGAAAACAAGATAGCTAGCTTCTACTAAGAAAGATTATTTAGTAGTTAGCAAGGCAGCGAGATTTGCTGCGGAGTCTATAGGC
Source organism: Ophiocordyceps polyrhachis-furcata BCC 54312 (assembly GCA_001633055.2). NCBI lineage: Eukaryota > Fungi > Ascomycota > Sordariomycetes > Hypocreales > Ophiocordycipitaceae > Ophiocordyceps > Ophiocordyceps polyrhachis-furcata. The sequence goes on along the minus strand of LKCN02000017.1, from coordinate 345,260 downwards.
CTTATATAGCTACGTAACTATAGGAAAGGCCTTCTTTAGTCCGCAAATATGCCAGGTTAGGCTTTTTCCTAAAGACTTTTTTATATAGCGTTTTCTAGCCGAGATTTTCTTTTAGCGTACAGTTATTTAGGTATACTGCTATTTTATATATTATCCGCTAGAAACTTATAGGGAGTTCTCTACGCATCGCCCTTGCCTTTGTCTTTATTACTGCACTAGCCCTCTCTGCCCTACTATTTTATGCTTAAGTATAAGGGGCCGATAGCTCTACTTTAAGATTTCTGCAGATAAGGCTATCGAGTATCTAAGGTCTATTTAGTACCTCTCTATCGCATTTAATTATATAGACCTGAAAATTATACTAATTAATAAAATAGTTAAAAGCTATATTTAGTCTACTAATAATTATTGCTTAAGTCCTATTTTTAAAATAAAAATCCTATAAGAATCTAGAGGCCCTATTTATTAGCAGTAAAACGTAGCGGAAACCTTTATAGTCTATAAAAAAGTTATAGAAATCTAGCGCAATTATATATCCTAGTATTTCTAAATAAGGTCTTAGAATCCGACTAATCTATTGCGTAATTTTTGCTAGGGCATAATTTTTATACTCCTAGATTAGTATCCCGCTAAGTTTAATACGGACCCCGTTATAACTATTACTAAGATATTATACTGCCTAAGAACTAGGATATCCTAAGCGTTAATACTATACTTCCTCTATAGCCTTTTATGCAGTCCGTATATTTATATTTCTTCTAATTATAAAAGAGGCATTTTATTAGCATAAGGGTAGATATTCTAGGACGAATTAATTATAGTAAAGCTATATTTTTGCGAAGATCTTATTATTAGGTATCTTAAGTATATAGATATTTTTCCCTAGCTAATTGTACTACTAGATGCCTTTCTTTTAGAGTAATTAGTAGGAGATTAGGTTATAAGTAAAGTTCTTGCAGTAGGCTATATTCTATAATAAAAGGATTGCCTTTCCTATTTTATTAATAATTCTAATTTCGATATTTCTAAAGCCTTTAATTAGGACTATCTTATCCCCTGCCTATATAAAGTTATTAGGTTCGGCTAATTAAAAGTTAAAAAAACGTATAATATTATTAAAAATATAAATTATTATGCCGGAGTCGAGAATTACTAAGTAGAATAATAGGTACTCCGTAGCAGAAAATATAGCAGTAATATAGAATTTACTTAGGACTCGGCCTAGGCTAGTAGAATAGGAAAAAGAGTTCGTAGTATTTATTCCCTGCCTATTATCTTTCTTTAGGTTCTTAGCTGCTTTTCTCGTAGCAGGAGTGTTTTTCTACTACTTAGGCGTATCCTTTTAGAGCACGTAGCAGAACCTAGCCGAGTATCCGTTTCTTTTATATATTATATAGGAGAAAAACTTCTTCTTTCTATCGATATCTATATCCTTAAATCTAACCCTCTTTTTCTCTAAAGGGATTATCCGCCTTTCTTCCTCTTCCTTATCTTTTCCTTTATATTTTCTTTTCTTATTATATTTTTTATTATCTATATTCTAGTTATTTTTTCTATAGAAGGTTAGAAAAGCTCCGCGCTCTATACTTTTTATCGAGTTATTTAGCAGGGTATCGAGATGCCTTATAAATTTATTAGTAAATTCGTATAGGTTGTATTTATCTTAGTTAATTTTATTAGAGTATTCTAGGATATTTATTTATATCCGTATAAACTTATATAGTTATATAGCGTTATAAAAGTCTAAAATCTAGGTTTTTTTATTTATAGCCTAGGAAAGTTCCTCTGCTTTTATATTATTTATTACGTTGCGCTATTAAGTAAACTATCTATACTAACTCCTTAGGGGGCTATTATTATTAGCTATGCTAATTATTCTATAGTACTTTTTTTAGAGGTTTTAATAAATTTCCTTATTACTTAACCTAGCCTCTGCTTTAATAGCTGCGTACTACTCCCTAATATTAGTATAATTCTTATAATATATTATATACTATTATGCTTTAAGGGTATCTCTAATCTACCCCTATAATTCCTTTGTAGACTTTTTTTTCTTCTCCTAGTCTTTCTTCTTCTCCTAGTAAATTATATAGTATAAGTTAAACTCTCTAACCCTTTAATCTTATTTAGTAGATGCTAATTTATCTATTTCCTCCGGATTTATAGCTAGTGCTACGGGTTCCTTTAGGAAAGGCTTAGACCTAGAGATCTAGGTCTAGAGATCTAATTCCTCTGCTTTATTAATAAATATCGTATTCTATGCTTTCTATTTAGCGTTATTTATTAGTATAATATTCTTCTTTATTATACTTATTTTATTCTTTTATAATTCCTTTAGAAACTAGTTTTTTTTTTCTTATTAAGTAGCTTCTATAAGGGTCTTCGACCTTAGTGTAGTTCTAGTTATATAACCTGAACTTACCCCCTGACCTCAGGAAAGGCGCCCGTACGGCTACGGACTCCGCCCCCCTGCCTACGCGATGCACTTATCTCACGATAGTTCCCTTATCTCGGCTACGCCCCTATTACGCGCAGCATCCCCCTAAGATGCGCAGCTACGAGTGCGTAGCCCGCTCCCTAAGATCGGACCTAGATATATATATATAGCCCTAGGTAGCCCGCTTCCTTTAGAGCGGCATGCGTAATTAAATATACTTAGTCTAGCCTAAGTGCGCTTCCTTATAGCTAGCCCCTTAATATAATTACGCATCTCTCTTTCCCCTTTTCCCTTTCTTTTTCTTCCCTCTAATAGCCCTTTTTATTTATACCTTCTCCCCTTTCTTTCCTTATTCCCTAGCTACGTCTTAACGTAACTACCGTTTTTACGCCCCTATCGTATTAGTACCTATCGAACGATCGTATCGAACGCTCCCTGTAATAACGTCTGCGGAAGACTTATATATAGCTAGTATAGAAGAATAGCTCGCTAGCATCTCTCTAGCGGATAATACCCCCCCGGATCCGGACCTTATTCCTTACTTTTAGCAGGAACTTACCTGTGCTAGGCAGGCGCTAGCCGATACCTAGGCCTCCCTTTCCTAGGAGCAGGTTACTTATCGACAGGTTCTTAAGCATATACAGGCCTTGTATTCGGCCGAGCTCGATTAACTTCGCTGCTCTTAGCTAGGTAATCTGGCTGCCTGCCTTCTTGCTAACTCCCCCTTAGCCCCCGCTTAATTAACGCCGGACGCCTCCCTTATCGCTACGGCCCTCGCGCGCTAGCGGGAGGCCTAGCTAAAATAGGATAGCAAACCCGAGTCCTTCTACTTCTTTATAAGCCGGTTAATCTACTAGTATAACGTTAACGAGCCTTAGGGTAAAGCTGGCACCTCGGACTAGTCCTGGCTTTATATTCTTAATTGCCTCCCTAAAGATAAAATAAGGCGCGTCGCTACTTTCTAGCAGGCGGGGGGTTCTAACGGATAGCAGCGCCCGCAGGATTTTTTCGACTACTTATACTGCACTTTTAGTACGGTTTAGGAACGACGGAAAGCCTAGGACTAGCTACGGACCCTCGTCTATAGGAACGGATAACGCTTTAGCGACTTCCTCCTAGAATTCGAGGAGGTTATGCTTACGGCCGCTAGCCCCTACAGGTAGGCGGACTCCGCTAAATTAACGTAGCTTACGAACTCTCTCTCTCCTATGCTTTAAAACCTTCTTATTATAGTTAATATGCCTAAATCTTACGCGGCTTTTATTACTAAGCTTTAGGGCCTTGCCTAGTCTTTTAAGTAAACTCCTTGTTTCCTGCGTATTGCCCGCAAGTCCTCCCCCCCTACCCTTACGGGTAGTAGCCCTGCTCCCGCTGCTGCGGCCCCCGTTCCGGACGCTAACAGTAATATCCTAATAAATAGCACCCGCCCGACTAAAGGCAAAAAGGTTACTCTTGCTGCCCCTACTAAACCTCGCGCTAAATAGGTCCTTCTATCTATTATCGACTAATAACGAAACGACGGGTTATATATATACTATAGAGCTCGCGGCTATATAATCCACGCTTGCCCCTACGCTATAACGCGTTAGCCGGCCCCTGCTCCTAGCGTTACTAATCCGTATATTGCGTATACCGATATCGAACCTCTCCTCGAAGATGCTAAGAAACAGGGAAACGCTTAACCCCGGAGCATTATAGCGCTTTAGGGTCCCTACTAGCTGCAGACGAGAATATAAAGGTACTTTTTTAGTCCTAGCTTTATGCCCCCTCTACGCAGATTTCCGTAATCCTTAACTACTCGGAACTCGTATAGACCCTTATCGACGAAGGTTATTAGTGCTATACTGCTATTAGCACGCAGCTAGCTACTAACCTTTATATTCCTATCGAACGTATATCGCCCTATAGGATCCGGGGTGCCTCTGCTTAGATACAGGGACTTATAGTTACGGGTATTGCCTAGCTTGCCCTCGAAGTTAATAACGTTACGCGCCTTATTATAGCCTATATAGTTCCCTATCTTAACTTTCCTCTTATTTTAGGCAAACCCTAGCTTAAGTATATATGCTCTTATTCTATTCCTTACGAATCCCGCCTCTAGCACGGCGACTCCTAGGCTTAGGTTTAATATCTCGACTCCCCCTCTACCCTAGCTTAGGAGATCTCCTCCGCCCCGTATATAACGGCTTCCGCCTTTATTGCCTAAGTTACCCGTAACCTTCGCATAACGACCTCCCCTAACCTTCTTCTTTATGCTATCTCCCTCGCTAATATTAACAAGGCACTATAGGATAAGGTCCCCCCTTCCGATACCTAGCTCTAATAACGCCTTCCCCCTAAGATCTAAGACTTCCTCCTACTTTTCCGCAAATAAGACGCGGATAAGTTAAACCCCTATAAGCCTAGTATTAACTACTCTATCCCCCTCCGCCCTAATATAAATAGGACTAATCCTACGATTCTTTTTAGCCCCCTCTATAGTATATCCCGCAAAGAGCTCCTCGTCCTTAAAAAGATACTGCGCGACCTTTTTACTAAAGGCTTTATCCGTCCTAGCAGCTCTCTAGCTAGCGCCCCTGTCCTCTTTGCCTGCAAACCTAGTAGCGGCCTCCGTTTCTGCACTAACTACCGCGCCCTTAATACTATTACAGTTCTCGATCGTTACCCTATTCCCTTATTTAGCGATACGCTCTGTACTATAGCTCGAGCTAAGTAGTTTACTAAGCTCGATATCGTTTAAGCCTTTTATAAAGTCTATATTGCGGAAGGAGAGGAGTAGAAGACGGCCTTCTATACGCAGTATAGACTTTTTAAGTAGATAGTTACTCCTTTTAGCCTTTGCGGAGCCCCTGCTACTTTCTAGCGTTATATTAACTAGATCCTTAGCAACCTCCTCGATAAATTCTATTTAGCCTATATCGACGATATTATTATCTACTCCTCTAGCTCCTGCTAAGATTACTTCCGCAAAGTCCGCTAAGTCCTCTAATGCTTCTAGGAATACGGCCTTTACGTTAACCTTAATAAGTATAATTTCCTCGTCTCTCGAGTTAAGTATCTAGGGTTTATCCTTATCGCTAGCGTTAGGATTTAAGCGGATCCTGCAAAAATCCAGGCTATCTCTAACTAGGCTCGACCTTCTATAGTTAAGGGCCTCCGAAGTTTCCTTAGCTTCGCTAACTTCTATTGCATATTTATTTCCGACTACGCCTCCGTTATCGCCCCCCTTACGGACCTGACCGGGTCTAGCAGACTGTTTTCCTAGGGTCCTAAATAGGAGACCGCCTTTTAGCACGTTAAACAGCTCTTCCTCTAGGCCCTAGTCCTTATTAAATAGGATTTCGACCTACCTACTTAACTTAAGATAGATTATAGTAGATTCGCTGCTAGCAGCGTAGTTTCCTAGGAACGGGATAGCCAGCTTCGCCTAGTTGCTTTCTACTCTTAGAAGCTATCCCTAGCCGAACGCAACTACCCTATCTATAATAAGGAAATGCTCGCTATTATTCGCTGCCTCGAGCAATAGTAGGCGGAACTCCGTAGTTGCTAGTCCTTTAATATTATTACTAATTATTAGAACCTCGAATACTTTATAACCCGCTAACGCCTCTCTAAATAGCAAGCGCAGTAGGCTAAATACCTCTTACGCTTTAATTTCTAGATTAAGTATTGCCCTAGCAAGCAGGCTACTATCCCTAACGCCCTTTTATAGCGAGAACAAGATTAGCCGACCTCTAACGACTTAGACGACTGCGTTGCTTAACTTCTTCCTTAGGACGCCCTCTAATTCTATTTTAATTTCTCTCTCCTAGACCCCGACGATTCCTTACCCCCCGATTCGCCTACTGCTTCCGACTTGCTAGACCCCGCCCCTCCTTATGCGGACTCGTTTTCTACCCCTTAGGTCTTTTCCGATAACGAACTCTACTCCTTATAGCTAGTTACTACTGCCTAGGATACTACGTTTTAGGAAGTCCTCCGCTGCGTAACCTGCGGCGACCGCGCCTTCCCTCCTGCCCTCCGCCTTAAAGTCTAAATTGCGGACTACTACGTCGACTCCCGCGGCCGCCTCCGCTTTTGCAACCGCCTCTAGGTCCCCGGTTCTCCTGCTACTACGGACGTAGACGCCTAACGCGCCCCCCTCGACTTTTAGGGCCTTAATTAATTGCGCGGCCGCCTTGTCTAACTTATCTATAACTCCTACCTTATTAGGCACCCTAGCAGGGACGGCACTACGGCCCTAGTCGCGCGGGACTTCTTCTAGCCCCTATAGCAGCAGTTTATACGTTGCTTCCTCCGCAACTGCAACGTATATAGACGTTCTAAAGTCTAGCGCTCCTATTACGCAACGCTCCTCCGCTCTCTGCCTACTCTAGACTAGTTCTACTATTACTTTTAAATAGATTTTATAGTTAATTTTCCCCTAATAACAAAGGGTAACTACTACCTCTAGGTTATCTGGGACTAACTTAGCAAGGAAATCCTCCTCGAACCTATACTATCTATAAATACTAACCTCTATATGGAACGTTTCCTCTAGTATTTTATTTGCTTCTACTAGTAGCTGGCGTCTATTATAAGTAATTGCGGATCTAACTAGATAGGGGACTTCTAGGCCTATCTTTGCCGCCTCTATTATATCTCCCGCCTCCTTAGCACTGCCTACTACCCCTAAACTAATAGCGGCAGCGAGCGTATTAACTAAGAGATTTAGGCTTACCTCCGTACTATTATTGCTTATAACTAGGACGATTAGGACCTCTAGCTCCCCGCTGCGCAAATAGCCCTTAATAGCCGTAAATATATAGCTATTAGCATATCTCCTTTCTTTGCTACTTATAGCTTCTACGCCCTGTTTATTGCTCCTGCTATTAATAACGCCCCTCCCGCTTCCGCACGCACGCCTGCTAGTCGAGCGCAGGCTTTTATCGCTAAGTTGCAATAGGTCTCGGACCTCTGCTAGTCCGCGGACGCTGCTACGGCCTAGGCTAGCGAAGCTTAGGCTAATATATCGCGCTAGCCGGCTAAACGCTTCTAGCCTAGCGATAAAGTCTAGCTCGACCTGCGAAACTTTGCCTCCTACCGCTTAAAAAAGAAGCTTAACTAGCGCTATGCTAAGTATACTATTAGTCGAATTGTATCCCTAGACGTTATTAAGCTACTTAACCTTCCCTCTAGCGTATATAATCGCTTTAACGTTAACCTCCTCCGACGTGCTGCAAATAACCCTATCCCGGGCTAGACGGTCGCTAATCCTTAGCCTCTAGCAATTCGAATAAACAGGGAAAACAAATAGGAGGTAGATAATATTCTCTCTGCCTGCTAGAAGAAGGTCGGACGCAGTTAGCAATATAAAGTCCTCGTTAAATAGACCGGATACCTTAACCCTACCTAGGAACCCCTAGCCGAGCTTAATAGTATAGATACTCTGCAACGATTCGAAGCACTCTATAGCCTAGCTACGCATAATAATAGCCTACCTCTTGGACTTACGATAGCGTATCGTACCTCCCTTATAGCGGCTATATAAGTATCCTATACGTATCTCCTTTTTATTCCTCTTCTGCCTCTTCTAGGCCTTATAGCTGCGCGTTGCCCGGCCGCGGGGGCGCTTTATTGGCGTTGCTAGCGCTGCGTCTAGCAGCGCCTTCCTCTTCCTTATTATTAGCGTTATCGTCGTCGCCCTTATTGCTGCCGTTTTTATTATCGCTATTATTATTACCCCTTCCCCCCCCCGCGCTTCTAGCGCTGCTACCCGCCCCTCTAGGGCCGCTATCCTCCCTGTTAAGCCCCCTCCTCCCTCCCTTTCCTCCCCCCTCCCCTCTAATACTACTACTACTGCTGCCCTATTCTCTTGCGTTAGCTAGACCCTTATCTCCTTCTCTAGGGTCGACTTACTCTATTACGAGGGCCTCCCCCCTAGGGTACTTCCCCCCCTCCCCTAGCACTGCTAGCCCCCTTACTACTGCTAACGCGGCCTTTAACGCTGCGTTAGCCCGCTAGCTCTCCTTGCTATCCTAGCTAGCCTCTGCTTCCTAAGCACGGAAGGCCTGTACTAGGAGGGCGGGAGCCGCTAGGCAGGGCCGATAGGCCCCCGCGCACCTAGTATAGCTAGTACGTGCTTTCTGCGGCGTACTGCGCTTCGACGTCTGCTTCTAGTCGCAGTACTCCTGCTGCTGCAATACGCAACGCACGTAGGGGTAGGCGCAAACCGCCCCTACTGCCTTCTTCTCCTCTGTCTTCTTAGTCTCTTTAGCCTAGGGGGCTAGCTTATCGTTATAGTCGTCGTCGTCGTTATTAACGTTATTATCCTCTTCCTCTTTGTCCTCGCTATCGCTATTATTATCGTTATTAGCGCTAGTACTACTACTATCCTTATTATCTCCTTCTTCTTCTTCTTATTAATATTATGCCGCGGCTAGCACTGCAGCCGCCGCTACGATATTGCTAGGCCCCCCTCCCCCCCCGCCTTGCATAACTGCTAGTTCTGCCTCGACTAGCGCTACGGCCGCCGCCGCAATACCGCCAGACACCCTCTCCCCCCCCCCCCTGCCTAACGCTACCGCTAGTTCCTTATCTAGGGCGGCGAGCGCCGCCTGCGCCCGGGCGGGCGCTGCTGCCCTCTTAGCGGCCTAACGGGCCTCCTCGCGCTGCTTCGCGCGTATTGCTGCCGTAAATGCGGCCTTCTTCGCCTCGCGGGCAGCAGCAGTGTTAGCCGCGGCTACGGCCGCGGCCGCTACTGCCTCTACCCTACCTGCGTCGGCGGCTCTATCGGCATAGTAATCGTTATCGCTATTAGCGGCAGTATTAGCTAGGCGATTATTATTATTAGCAATAGCGTCGGCATAGTGCTTATTATTGCTATTAGTATTAGCGTCCTAGTTATTATTATTATTACCGCCCTTGCTGCGCTAGAGCTTACGCTCTAGCGCGGCAAGCTTGCCCGACTAAAGCTTAAACTTCCTATTATTAGCACTTTCGCCCTATTAAACCCTATCGACTTCTTGCTTCTTACCTCTGCCTCGTTCTAGGCGAAGTTATTAGTGCTAGCGGTAGCCGCTATTAGGGCGGCCGCCGCCGCGGCCTTCTGCGCCAGCTTAGCCCTCTTCCTCCCCTCCTTGCCCCCTATTACGGGCGGCGGGCTCGCCCGCCCGCCCTCCCCCCCAGGCCAGGCGTTGCTGCGGCTACTACTGCGGCTGCTATCGCTGCAACTGCTACTGCCGCTGCCCCCCTGCTCTAATAAAGCTAGCGGCATCTATTTACTATTAGCCTGCGCTCCCCCTCCTAATGCCGCAGTCTTCTGCACGTACTATTGCTATCGCTATTATTATTGCTATTATTCTTATTATTCTTCTTCTTCTTCCTCTAGTAATTACGGAGGAATTTTTTCCTGCGTTTATGCCCTTCTTTTTCTATAGGCCCTGCCGGCCGGGTAGCAGTTACGTACGCCTAGGGGCGGCCCTTATATAAGGGTCTTCGACCTTAGTATAGTTCTAGTTATATAACCTAAACTTACCCCCTAACCTTAGGAAAGGCGCCCGTACGGCTATAGACTCCGCCCCCCTGCCTACGCAATATACTTATCTTACGATAGTTCCCTTATCTCGGCTACGCCCCTATTACGCGTAGCATCCCCCTAAGATACGCAGCTACGAGTGCGTAGCCCGCTCCCTAAGATCGGACCTAGATATATATATATAGCCCTAAGTAGCCCGCTTCCTTTAGAGCGGCATGCGTAATTAAATATACTCAGTCTAGCCTAAGTGCGCTTCCTTATAGCTAGCCCCTTAACAGCTTCTGCTAGATCCTATAGCTTTTAACTATTAGAAACTTAGAGAGATTTCTGCTAGAATCGGAAGGTTATATAAAATAAGAAGTATATAGAATAGTAAAATATATATATTTAAAAGTAGGTATATATATAGAAGAACTAAGAGCTCTATCCTTATCTTTCCTAGCGGAATAACCTCTCTATATATACGATATCCGTAGAGATTTCTCTAAGGAAAATAAGATAGCTAGCTTCTGCTAAGAAAGATTATTCGGTAGTTAGCGAGGCAGCGAGATTTGCTACGGAGTCTACGGGCCTTATATAGCCACGTGACTATAGGAAAGGCCTTCTTTTCTGACACTACCTAGATAGGTAGTTCTGTCTATCTGCCTCTGGCTCCGGGTCCGGGTCGGGCCGGCATCGTGTTGATGACAATAGCTATAGAGACAGAGATCAGGCCTTTCAGCTCCTATTGTGTTCAAACCCCCCCTTTTTCCTCCTCGGCTTCTTTGTCTGGCTCCATCATACCCACCCGTTGACGATGCTGCGTCGACTCGGACGGCCCGTCATGACGCTGACGAGGACTCCAACGACAGCTCGACGCAGCCTGCAGACGGAGACGCTCCCTTCCACTTCCATCCCCATCATCCGCACCATCGAGGCGATGCGCACATGGCGCGCACTCCGTACCTCGACCGTCGGCCTGGTTCCTACCATGGGCGCACTCCACGAGGGCCACCTCAGTCTTATCCGTGCCGCGGCGAGGCAAAGCAGCGACGTCGTTGTTAGCGTCTTCCTTAACCCTGCTCAGTTTGGCGCCCGAGAGGACCTGGCTTCTTACCCCGTTACATGGGACGACGACGCAGCGGCCTTGGCGAGGATAGATGGACAGGAACTCGCTTCTTCTTCTTCGTCTCCTTCCGACGGTGAGAAACCAGCCGGTCGTATCCGAGCCGTCTTCGCGCCAGACGTCTCCACCATGTACCCCGAAGGCGCACCGGGTCCCTACCCCGATAGCAAGGGCAGCTTCGTCTCCATCACGCCTCTGGGCGAGGTCCTCGAGGGCGCGAGTAGGCCTACCTTCTTCCGCGGCGTGGCGACGGTCTGCATCAAGTTGTTCAACCTCGTCCAGCCGGACCTCGTCTTCCTCGGCCAAAAGGACGTGCAGCAGACGGTCGTCCTGCGTCGGATGGTGCGTGACCTGATGCTTCCCACTCGCATAGTCGTCTGTCCCACCGCCCGCGACGACGATGGCTTGGCCCTCAGTTCGAGGAATGTCTATCTTGGGCCTAGGAGGAGGGCCGTTGCCGTGAGGCTTCTTCCTGCTGCCTTGGCCGCTGCGTCTGCGGCCTATGGCCGATCCATCTTGTCGAGGGCCGATATCCTCCGCCCGGCGCTCGAGGTCGTCAGTACGCTCGCGGCTGAGCAGCGGGGCTTGTCGCCTGAGGAGAGGGCGACGTTCGAGCTTGATTATATGTCGCTTGCGGATCCGGATACCCTTCTTGAGCTTGACGCTGTCGATCCGCTTCGTGGGGCGGTTCTGAGCGCCGCTGTGCGTATGTTGCCGCTGGAAAAGGTCCGTCGTGGCGAAGAGGTGGGATATGCCAACGGACCTCTCGTCAGGCTCATCGACAACGTCATCTTGGAGCCTCCAAAGGTAGTGGGATGAATTTTTGTTTCTTCTTTTTTTGTTGTTGATGTTGTTGTTTGGTTCTGTTACAACTACTACGACATTCATCGTCTCTTCTCACAGACGAGCTCTCCCCGGCTTCCTCCTCCGCCTCGCCTCCTCCACACTCTGCCTCAGCGCCAGCCTGTCCTCCCGGCTCAGCTTGCTGGGGACTTTTGCTTCCGCCGCCTCGGCGAAGAGCCTGCGTCCCAGCTGGTCGGTGAGGCGGAGGACGCGAGAGCTGACGGTGGCGCCGTCTCGACGGTTCTTACCCTCGCGACGCGCGCTCGCGATCTTCTCGGTAAAGTCCCAGAGCTTGCCCTCGGCCACGAGGGCGCCCGTCGTCTTGTCTCGGGCTGGACGCCACGACGCGTCCAGCTGGATCCGGGGCGGCGTCTTGGGGTCCCGCGATTTGACGACGAGGATCATCTGGTCTTGCTCGAAGCGGGTGTACGAGTTTTTGAGCGTCTCTTTGTTGACGGCTTCGAAGTAGGAGAGGTCGCCTTGGTGATAGAGAGTCTTTCCGAGCTGGAAAAAAATAAAAAGAAGGTCAGGATAGGGGAAGACGAGAGTATAAAGAAGAAAAAGAAGACATAGAGAGAGAGAGAGAGAGAGAGAGAGAGAGAG
>LKCN02000017.1:291046-310479 GCA_001633055.2 Ophiocordyceps polyrhachis-furcata BCC 54312 | reverse complement strand
ATTTCATTGCCTCTTTCCTACCCCTGTCTTCCTACCTTCTGTCTTATCTAGCTACCTTGCCTTGTCTATCCCATCTAACAAAATCCCACGTATTAACTTCACTAAAACCCCCATTTTGTCTTTTTTTTTTCCCATCAAACCCCTCCCTCTCTGTCTCTGTCTTCTTCTTCTTCTTCTTCTTCTTCTTCACCTTTTTCACCTCCTACTTCTTCACCTTCTTCTCCTACTTCTTCTTCATCTTCTTCATCTTCATCTTCATCTTCATCATCTTCATCTTCACCATCTTCATCTTCATCATCTTCATCTTCATCTTCATCTTCATCTTCGTTTCTTCTTCCAAAGGTCTCTGTTGTCATCTTCCCCCTTTCGACGAGGACGCGGTAACCCCCCAAGCACACATATCAAAAACCTCCCATTGACGCGGCGACACAAAAGGTATTGAAGAAGTCGGGATAGGGGGGGGGGGACTGGAACAAACACCCTCCGCCATCACACAACCCTTCAACATAGGCACACACACACACACGCCCCTTCTATTCGTCTTCGTCGCTGAAAACCTCCTCACCGCGCTTGCGACGGGCCATGCGTTCTGTTCCCATCCTCGTTAGCAATTTCTTCTTCGTCTCCTCCTCGTCTTCATGTACTTACCCTTCTTCTTCTTACGCGCCTCCGAAGACGACAGCTTCGCCTTCTTCTTCGTCGTCACAATCTTGTTGCCCATAGCGTCGAATTTCTCCTCCTCGCCATCGTCGTCCTGCTTCAGCCGCGGGCCCGACCCCTGACCGCTGACCCAGTTGTGGCCCGAAGGCGTCATCTTGCCATCCATCACAGCCCACACCTCCTCCGTCAGGTCCTTGGTGAACTCGGCCGAGTGCGTGATGATGATGACACCACCCTCAAACTTTTTCAGCGCCTTGGACAGCGCTCCCAGAGAGTCGCGGTCGAGGTAGTTGGTCGGCTCGTCCAGCACCACGATGTGAGGCCGCTGCCACGAGCAGGCCGCCAGCACCGTCTTGACACGCTGGCCGCCCGACAGGCCGCGCATGCGCGAGTGCGACACCAGCTCCGCGTCCAGCCCAAAGTTGGCGCAGTGCGCCTCAATCTCCTTGCGCACCAGCGGGCGGAACTGACCCGACGCCAGCGCCTCCTTCATGTCCACCTCGGCCACCATCTTCTGATGCGACGCCAGCAGCTCGTTACGCGGAAGCCACACGTTGTCGGCCGTCATCATCGGCGTCCAGCGCTCGCCCTTCATGCCCACGTTCTCGCCCAGAGCAAACGAGCACTCGTACTCGTAGCTGTTCTTGAACTTTCTGCGCGAGTGAATGCCGATGACGCGCCGCTGCGTGCCCTCGACCTTGAAGATCTTGTCCATTGCCTTCTCGTCGGCATCCGTGAAGACCTTGTTGGCACGGTCCATCGTCTCACGATCCTCACCCGTCTGGAAACGCCACTGGATGTACTCGGACGGCGTCTTGTCCAGGTGGTTGTCGATGTGGGCAAAGGCGTGCTGCTTGATGTAGGCGATACGGATATTCTCGTGCTGGTAAATCTCACCCTCCGTCGGGATGAGCTCGCCCGTCAGCACATTGATGAGCGTCGACTTGCCAGCACCGTTGGGGCCGATGACGGCGATACGCGAGCCCAGCGAGCACTGGAAGGTGATGTCGGCGATCTGCGGCTTCGACGTGCCCGGATACTGGAAGGACATCTTGGTCGCTCGCAGGATGGCCTTGGCCTTGGTCTTCACGCCCTCGAGGAAGCCGGGCTCCGGGAAGGTAAACTCCATCTCCGAAGCGCCGAGCTCGTAGTACGACTTGGCCGAGGGCACACGCTTGACGAACTCGGCCAGGTTGCCGCGGTAGCGCTTGAGCTTGAAACGCTCGTAGTGGACAATGTGCTGGCAGACGTTGTCGAGGAAGCCAGAGTCGTGCGAGACGATGATGGAGGTGCAGGGAGAGTTGATGAGATATTGCTCCAGCCACTTGACATTCTTGACATCCAAGTGGTTGGTGGGCTCGTCGAGCAGCAGGATGTCGGGGGCCTCGAAGACGGCACGGCACAGGGCCAGCTTCATCTTCCAACCTCCGGAGAGGGCGGTGATGTCGCCGCTGATCATGGCCGGCGTGAAGCCGAACTCGGCGAGCCGCGCCTCCACGTCGGGCCGGGCGGTGTCGACGCCGGCCTCGGACAGCTTCTTCATGGTCCAGTCAATCGTCGTCATCTCAGTGTCAGCCGAGTCGAGGTCGTGCTCGACGAAGACGGTCTTGACCTCGCTCTGCTTGGGGAAGCCCTCGACCTGCTCGTTGTTGATGGCGCGCATCAGCGTCGACTTTCCGGAGCCATTGGGGCCACAGAGGCCATAACGCTGGCCGCGCTTCAGACGCAGGTGCGTCTGGTTGAGGAGAATCTTGGCACCGTAGGCAAGGGAGAAGGTACAGTTGCAGAGATCCTCACCCTCCTCATCGTCGGCCTCGGCCTCCTCCGCCTCAGCGGCGCCGGGGGAGACGCCCTTGCGGAGGGAGTGAACCATGGGCTCAGCGTTATCGATGCCGGTGATGACGGCGACGTAGGGCTTGAGGTTCTCCACCCACACGACGGGTTCGGCCTCCTTCTCGTCGACAAGCTGGCCGGCGATGGCGGCCACGTAGTTGGCAACGGGTGGCATTTTCTCGACGTAGCTGGCATACTTGGGGGAGAAGACGTCTTTGAGCTTGGTGAGGACAACCTTCAGGTCACCGTCATTGCGGGCCTCGGGGATCTTGCCGTCCTTGACGTCTCCGACGCGGGTGAGAGTGTCCAAGGCCTGCTTGGTCTTCTCGCGAGCCTCGGGGTCAGCGAGGTTGTCGTAGTTCTTCTGCAGACCGGGCATCATCTTGGGCAAGAAGGGGGCGACGATGTTGGGGTCGTCGACAAGCTTGCACATATTGTCGACGATGACGGCAGACTTGCGCTTGATGGCGGTTTCGCGCTCGGCAAGACCACGATCCAGCAGGGGGACCATGAGCGCCAGAGTAGGCTCCTGGACCTCGGTGACAAAGGTGGTGGCTCCGAGCAGGTGGACCGTCTCGGGCACGTTCTCGGGCTTGGCGATACACTTGATCAGCTCGGGAATGAAGCGCTCAATGTCCTTGTTGACAATCAACTGGCAGATTTGTTCCATGGTCTTGTAGGCGCGCTCCTTGACCTCCTTCTTGGTGTCCCACATGGACTCTGAGATGACGGGGATCAGCTCGGGCACGCGGTAGGCAAGCTGGGCGGGGATCGCCTTGACGAGGGTATCGATAAAGTCAAGAGCTGTCATCTTTTCCGGCCACTTCTGGGCATTGCGGAGCGAGTCCATGACGGCAGGCAGGGCCGCCTTGACAGCGTTGCCATTGAGGCCGTTGGCGATGGCCATGACGGCAGCAGTGGCGGCATTCTTGACAGCCGTAATCTTGTCGCCGACAGCAGCCAGGAGAGCAGGGATGGCGTCGACGAGGTAGGGCTCAACCTCGGCAGAGACCTCGGCATGTGAGGCGATGACCTGGAAGGCGGTGCAGGCCTTTTCACGAGCGAGGGCGTCTTTCTTGTTGGCGAGTTGCTTTTTCAGGCTGTCGAAAAATCTGCCGCAGGCAGGGTTAGCGCTGGAAGAGAGTTTTACGGCGTGAAAATGTCTGCTGGCTCCCTGCGCACGTGCGCACAATGCTTCCCAGACGGGGGGCTGACAGGGCTGACGGCCAATGAAAAAAATTTTCCACCAGGGCAATGCAGGAGCGACATAGGGAGAGGGGGAGAAAAAGAAAAACACTTACTTTGTGGGAACAGCCTGATCCTCGATACGGCCATTGATGAAGCTCGCCAACTCCATGGACGACTCTTTGATCTCGGCGGCATCCTTGGAGAGGGTGAGCTTCTGAAAGAGCTCGTCGAGCACCTTGATAGACTGGGCGTTTTCCGAAGGCATCTTTGGTGTGTGTGTGTGTGTGTGTGTGTGTGTGTGTGTGTGTGAATAGAAGGGGAGAGGTATAAAACTCCAGAAGTTGACTTTAAGAAGAGAAAAAAAAAGGTGATGTAGGCGTCGAAATGCAACGATGCTCTATAAATTTCGATCTATCGAAAGAAGTCGTCTATCGTCGTCGATCGTCACAGACGAAAGATGAGGTTGTGTTCTCTCTTTCGTTTTTTTTTCTTTCTGTTTCTTGTCCAGAGAGTCTGATTTCGCGTAATGTGTGCGACGAGGGCTGCCGCAGCGGCAGAGATTCACTGGGAGCGAAATCAATAGCAGTCGTTAGGAAAGGATGAGGAAGAGAGGAGAGTGTCTAAAGTGAGGAAGAGGAGGAGGGAGGAGAGAGAGAAAGAAAAGGGGCGAGGAGGATGCGAACGAGTTGAAATATGGAGAGGGAGGGAGAGACTTTCAAGGGTGAAAAGCGGGAGGGAGACGTGTTTTATGCCACGCCACCAGCCAGCCAAGGGCCTTATAAAGGGGCCGCCACTATCAGAATTTTCTTTTTGGCCTGCTCCTGCCCTTTTTTTTTTGCCCCTCCCTCCTGCAGTTTGTGTGTGCTTCCTGCAGTTATGTGTACATACATACATACATATGTGCATAGATATGCACATACAATGTACATATGTACATATGTATCCGTACATAATTTTCACAAGGAGATATAAAAAAGGCTTGACAGTCTGACTCAATCAATGCCCCGCTAAGCCTTTTCGGGGGGTGGGTCAGCCCCCGGGCTGTGAGAATGACCAGCCAGGCCAGATGCGGGTGATGATTACATAATACATGCATATCGACCACCTACCTAGTCCTACCCTACGGTAGCCTACCTACCTACCTGGTGAACTTGCCGCCAGCACGCGCGCCACCCCCACGGGCTGCGGGAGACAGAGAGACAGAAAAAAGGGGGGTTCCCCAAAGAATGGCCTCCATGGTTGTATCCCGAGATGCAGCTATATGTACATACAGTATCCCCGTATAAGAGCCTGTAACCACAAACCCACGTCTCTCTACCTATTCTTCCTTAACTACTTACCTAGGTAGTATGTTCTCTCTCTCTCTCTCTCTCTCCAACCAAGACAAGAAGAAGACTTCTCCTATTGTCCATGACGACCTCCTCTCTGCAAGGGGAAGCTTCTTCCCTGAAACCAGCCTCCGGCCGCCCTGCACACGCACACAAACGAAGGAATGTTCCCTCGCTCGCTAGTTAATGCCCGAGCCGAGCATCCCGACCTTGTCTAAACCCCGGCCTCGTGACTTGTATGTAGTCGTCGTCGTCGTCGAATCTACCCGTCCTCTTCAGATCATCATAGATTACCAACATACATACCTACTTTACGTACCTACCTACCTAGGTACCTAGGTAGGTAGGTGCCTCTTGGCTCTGGTGCGTAGCCCATATTCATACCTCCTCACACATACATACAACCACCCACTCAAAGTTTCATATTCCCGTCCGGGGAGATAATCTCAACCAGTCACAAGCTAAAGCCTCTTACCCGCATCCTCCTTCAAGCTGACGAT
This sequence comes from Ophiocordyceps polyrhachis-furcata BCC 54312, assembly GCA_001633055.2. NCBI lineage: Eukaryota > Fungi > Ascomycota > Sordariomycetes > Hypocreales > Ophiocordycipitaceae > Ophiocordyceps > Ophiocordyceps polyrhachis-furcata. The sequence continues at coordinate 304,970 of LKCN02000017.1, read as the reverse complement.
TCGATTAAGCACAACCTTGTCGTCGGTGGTATCCGCGTCCATGGCCTGCGCGTCAAAAGTTAGATGAGTGAGAGAGACAGATAAAGAACAAGGGGGGAGGGGGAGGGGGGAACGCCGAAAAAGAACTCACAAAGTACGCCACTCGCATCGCCTGAAAACGCACACTCTCAGGACCCCCTCTCCCCAGCTCGCTCTCGCCCGCCGCCTCGGGCCACGGCGCCCGCCGCCTAACCTCGTCAAAGCCGGACTCCACCACGGCATCCCGGTACACAAGCTCGCTATCCGGGTTGATGTCATTGAGGAAGCCGCCCTCGACGTCGTTGGGCTTCTCCGACTTGAAAAGCGGGTTGTGGATGCGAGCCTCAACCTGTTTCGATCCTTCCGTCCCGACCCATTGAATGTATGTCTTGGGCCTCTTGGCCTCCTTGTCGAAGACGGCGCGGACTTCCGTTACCCTCCCCGTCTTAGCATCCTTGCTAAAGGAGACGGCCTTCACCGGATACGGCACGTTGAGGAGGCCGACCGTCTTGCCGGGCGCGAGTCGGTAGTAGTCCTTGCTGTCCACCTCTCTAAAGTCCTCTCTGTCGATGTAGACGGTCGGCGTAAACTTGACCACGTGCGAGCCCATCTTGGGATCCTTGGGGGAAAAGGGCAGCTCAAGATCCATCGCTTCGCCGTCCTCAATCACCAGCGGCACGGGGTCGAGCACCATCATCAGCCGAGGCACCGTCATCTCCAGGTACCTGCGCACACTTTGCTCGAACCGCTTGATCTGGATGGCGGTGATGTTGGTCGTGACGCCCAGCTCGTTGACGAAATCGAGAATCGCACCCGGGGGTACGCCGCGCCGGCGGATGGCAATGAGCGTGTACAACCGCGGGTCGTCCCAGCCGCGCACAATCTTTTCCTCGACCAGTTGGATGATTTTCCTCTTGGAAAGTACGGTGCCGGTAAGGTTGAGCCGCCCATACTCTCTCTGCATCGGCTCGTACACCCCGAGCGTCTTGTTGAGCCACTCGTATGAAACGCGGCTGAGGATGAACTCGGTGGTGCACAGCGAATGTGTGATGCCCTCGAAGCTGTCGCAGAGGCAATGCGCAAAGTCGTACGTCGGATAGATGACCCAATCCCGGCCCGTTCGGTGATGGGGTGTGTCCGTCTTGATGCGATAGGCAGCCAGATCCCACATCTGGGGGTTGTTGTCGGTAATGTCCTGCTTCATGCGCAGGAACACCTCCCTCGGCTTATACTTGCCGTCGCGCATGTCGCGGAACTTGGCCAGATTCTCTTCGACGGATTGCTCGGCGTGTTGGCAGCGGTATCGGGGGTGCGCACCTTTTTCGCCTCCTCGCTGGAGCTTGAGATCGACATCTAAGCACATGCAATGACCGGTCAGTTCAGTTCATTGCTCTTTTCTTGGGAGGGGGCTCGCCTCCCCCCCTTACCGCTACAGGCGCAGACATAGGCCTTGCCCAGGTTCACCAGCTTCTCAGCCATCTCATAGAGCTTCCCAAAGTTGTCGCTCGAGTAGGTAACCTTGGCTGGCTCGAACCCAAGCCACCGCACCACGTCCTTGATGGCAGTAAAGTACTGCTCCTCTTCCTTCTCCGGGTTCGTGTCGTCGTATCGCAAGTAACACACGCCGCCATGGTACTTGGCGAAGCCGAAGTTGACGGCGATGGCCTTTGCATGGCCAATGTGCAGATAGCCGTTGGGCTCGGGCGGAAACCTCGTCACCACCGCCTGCTTGGCCGGACGCTCCTTGTACACGTCGTCGAGGAAGCCCTGCTTGAACATGGCCTCGGGGTCGAGGGGCGGCTCCTCTGCTTTCTGGACCGGCGCCTTTGTCGGTCCCGCCATGGCCTTTTCTTGTCGAGCCTTTTCTTGCGCTGCCTTTTTGGCCCGTTTTTGCTGTCGCTTCTTGAGCTCTGACTTGGACACCATCTCGCCCGTTTCCTCGTCGAGCTGGAGTTTGGCCATGGGTTGAGAGACGTCGTCTGCCATGATGACTGCGTGTATGACGTATGTATGTATATGGAAGAGGCTGTTAAGAACAGGAGGGTGTTGAACGCTCTCTATCCCCAGCTATGACTTGGGTGGGTAGTAGCCAGTAGGTAAGAGTCGTTGCTAGTTAGGTGGACACATGCTATGACTCCCACTTTCCCGTCGGGGCGGGGATAAAGGTCTAGGGTAGCCAAGATGCCCTCGCACCCTCAACCTCAAGTCGTCGTCTACCGCCTGCCTCTATCTCTCACTGGGCCCAGGTCAACCGCAGGTCTTTCTCATCGTCTTCCATCAGCTCTCACTCCAAAGAAAGAAAGAACAAGAAGAAGAACAAGAAGAAGAAAAAGGGGGCCTCACCCCAGCAGCAGCAGAAATGGCCTCCTCCAGAATCAGATCCATCAACGACATCCCAACCCTCACCCAGCTCTACGCATCCTCCAAACTCATCCCCCACGCATCTCCCTCCCGCCAGCCTTCCGCTGCCATCAACTCCCGCGTCAGCGTCACCAGCGGCGACATCACCAAGCTCCGGCTCGACGCCATCGTCAACGCCGCCAACTCTACCCTCATGGGCGGAGGCGGCGTCGACGGCGCCATCCACCGCGCTGCCGGCCCCGACCTCGTTCATGAGTGCAGCCTCATCGGTGGTTGCCCCACCGGCCAGGCCAGGATCACCGCTGGCTACGAATTGCCCGCCAAACATGTCGTTCACACCGTCGGCCCCGTCTACAGCCACTCGGATCCGCATGAGAGCCAGCGGCTTCTGCGAGACTGCTATCGGGAAAGCCTCCAGTTGGCGGCCAAGAGCGGCGTCCGGACCCTTGCTTTTAGCTGCATTAGCACCGGCGTCTACGGATACCCCAGCCGAGACGCTGCCCAGATAGCTTGTGAGACAGCCAGGGATTTTCTCGACAAAGACGCCGGTGCCATCCAGAGGCTGGTCTTTGTCACGTTCGAGAAAAAGGATGAAAATGCCTATCAGACGGCGCTCCCGTGAGTCAAGCTTCTCTGACTCTCTGATTAAACTAAAGATGATGACCGCCGGGAAAAAAAAAGTACCTATTTTCCCCCGGACCGCACTGACGAGGCCGGCCGAGAGAATTGAGGTCGCCAATGGTTAGGAGTTCTGGCGGCTGGCCTTCATCTATTGAAAGGTAGAACCGCACCGCTCAACTAATCGCCATCTCTGCCTTTGCCGGATTTCGTCGTGTCTCAGTTGCTCGGTTTGCCGCGTTCTGACGCGTCGCCTTGTCTGTTGCGCAATTGCCCATCGCCAGGCTCTTCGGTCGCAGAATCTTGGCGTTGAGCCTGCGTAGTGCTGCTGGCTTTGAGCTCCATCATCACCGCCTTGAGCTCCTCAAACTCGGCCCGGAGACGCCTCACTTCGACCGCGGCCGCGTCGTCTTCCAGATTCGGCTTCACGGCATCGCAAGTCTTGATCCATCCCTCAGCCTCAAAGTCGAGCTCGTGAGACAGCTGCTCCCATTCCTCGACAACGTCGTCGTCATCCTCGCCTCTCGCGCGGTTACGCCGTATGTCATGTGCCACGCGCGTCTCGAAATACGCCGTGGCAAAGAGAAGAGGGGAATACAAGAAGCCCATGATGTAGTCGTTGATGCGCTTGTACGTCCTCTTGCTCATCCACCATTCAAATAGGGCGGAGACGATTAATTCAACGAGATTCAACGGCGGAATGTACACGTTTTCGTCCGGGGCGCGGATGAATTGTAACGTCTTTTCCGAGAAGAGGGCGAGGTACTCGTCATCGGCGTTGTCATAAATTTTCGAGTAGCTAGAGTTGAAGAGGGCGATGAGGATGTTGAGAAGGATCACCTTGAATCGCGTCAGCTCTCGGTCGCGAGCACGATCGATGACGGCCAACGTACCATGACAACAAAGGTGAAGCAGTAATAGAGGATAATGCCCCATGGCGGCCCAAAATTTTCGAATCCCCCAAACTCAGGACTCTGTAGAACGGCTTTGATCATGGCTTCGACGATGAACAACGCGTCGCCGATGACGTTGTCGTCCGTTACGTCCAGACCTATGAAAGCCTGCAAAAAGCCGAGAACAATCAAGACGAGCAGGGCGAAGAAGATGATGGACTCCTTGATCATCACATTGAGGACAACGAGCATGGCGCCGAAAAACTTGAAGCTATCCAGGTACAGCAGGAGCCGCGACCAGAACATGGGGGCGACAAAGGACAGCATGTTGTAGCTCAGGGTGCTATAATAATGGCGGAAGTCGGAGTCGATGGGGGCCGTCAAGCCGACGATGCGGAAGAGGAGCGAAACCATGAGAAAGGTGTACAGAATGGCATTGAAGCCGTTCCAGAAGCCCAGAATATGGTATCCGGCTTTCCAAAACTTGAGAACCTCGTGGCATACGAATCCAAGGGTAAATGTGTACATGATGAGCTCGGCGCCGTCGAACGCTCCAGTCGGGTTTACCGAGTTGACAGCGGCCGTGTAGAGGGCGAGGTAGATGAGAGAGAAGAGCAGCTGGGCGACATTCTGATACTTGGGAACCCTCATGCGGTTGGGATCCATGTGAACGAGGAATCTGGTACTGTCCCTGTTCTCGTAGTCGGTAAAGACGGAAGGATCGTCGGCCGACTGGACGAGCCAGCCTCGCCAGAGATGACTGATGCACTTTTGGAAGCCGGACGAGCCGATGACGCGGACGGCGTGCAGGTCGACGGCCTTTTCGATGACGTTGACGGGTTTCGTAGGGCCGCCGTCGACCATGATGGAGTAGCGGCGGAGGAGGATATCGTGCATGAGGTAGACCATGTCTTGCTCGTCGTCGATGCTGCCAAGTCGTCGTCAATGGGGTTGAAAGTCAGGCCGAAGCTGTAGAGGCAGAGGACGAACATGGCTTTGGCTATAACGGCGCAGGCCTCTTGACGCAACTGGTGCAGTGAAGAGTCCCAGAGCTCGGCCTGGGCCTCCTGCTGAAACCAGCGGTAGTTGACAAGTAGACAAAACGCCTAGAGAGGGTCAGATTGAAGACGAGGAAGAAGGAGAAGAAGACGGTCAAGGTTGGGGAGAAGACGCACGACGCAGCTCCGATGCTCCCGGCCGCCAGCTTCCTGTGCAGCCAAGAGGACCTTGGAGGTGATGATGCGACCGTGAGGAGTCGTGATGCGGCTCTCTTCCATCTCGCAAGGAACGCATTCCTGGATCAGGCGGCGAAGGCGCAGGCACACCTTGGTGGCCTCGAGAGGCGGGATGGCATATTGTTCACGGCGGTGGCCGAAGCGGGAGATGACTTGATGGACGTTAGCAAAGAAGAAAGAAGCAATGGTGGTCGACTAACGAGCGCGTTCCTCTTGACGAAGCCAATGATCGTCACGGCGACGTTCCGACTGGTTGCCGAAGACGGCCCAACGGAAGACGTTGGGCATGACGAAGCTGTAGAGGAGATGGTGAGACAGTTCTAGAAATGCAGAAGAAGCGACGAAGGGAGACGCGGAGGTGACGGAGAAAAGAAAGCAAGAGAAGGAAAAGCCGGCTTTGACCAGGACGAGGGTCCGAAGACGCCGGAGGTGCAGTGACCCAATTGGGTCGAAGCGCGGGCCACCATGATTGACAATCAAGCCAACTTTTTGGGATGGGTAGAGCTCGGATATGTGTGGTTTCTTTTCTTCCTCCCCTATGAGTCTCCCTAGAGTCTCCCTAGAGTCTCCCTATGAGTCTAGGACCCTCGCAAGGGCGAGACGGACGGGACACGGGACGAAGCTGAAGAAAATTACATAATCACCAACCTTGACCGAGCCTCACCTCGGACCAACGTCCAACGCCAGACCGTGTGTGGATGGGATGGATTGTAAGAGGATGTGATGTGACATTGTTGATACTATTTAAATGAACTTGCATTACCAGTATTCACGAACAAAAAAAAATATGCAAAGCGAAGCCGCAGGCGGTGGGTGCGACACTGGATGCGCAGCCACGTCATTGGGCACGACTGTGGCCGACTGTGGTTTTCGTCAAGGCCAATCCAATGACCGCCTTGCCCTGGCGATGCCTCCCGGAGCACGCGATGCTACCTACGCCCTACCTGCTACCTCCCTAACCTACCAGGTAGGTAGGCGCTAGCTGCCTGAATGCATGTTTACCTTTTCGTTCACAACAGGCCCTCGTTCCGCCCCCCCTCTCGCTCTCTTCTCCAGGTGGTGACGAGGACGCCCGGCAGCTGCTGATATTCTCGAATTATCAGCGTTTTTTTTTGTCCTTGTTCTTCTTTTGTCGCTGCCTTCGCTTTTCCCTTCTCCCTATCGCCCCCTATCGCCCTTCCCTCTCCGCCTATCATCACTGTTCGCCTCACCGCCCGTAAGCCAAGACTCTTCACCGGCCGAGCCCAACGTTCATTACTAACGCGCACCTGCCAGGGACTCGCAGGTTTTTTTCTTGGTTGTCCTTGTCGTCTTCTTTTTCGTCCTCATCCTCCATCTCCTTCCATCTCGTCGATGCAACACCATGGACTCTCATGATACTGCCGTCGGCCAGTGCGAAAGTCGGAATCACGTCGTCGAGGAAAGTGCTTGTGTTGCCTCGGACACGGGACAGTCAAACAAAAAGGACCTGGAATCTCCTCACGGTTCCCAAAAGGGCAAGAAGAAGAAGATGACGACTACTACGACGACGACACGCAAGCGATCGTCGCCCAAGAAGCATCGCCGATCAAAGCCGAGACGAGACGATAGCAGTGACTCAAGTTCCCAGCCCGAGCTCGATGATGTCTCTTCCGACTCGGATTCGGATTCTGTCGACTCGGCCTCTGACTCGGATATCGAGGTGCCGAAAAAGAAACAGCCACTCCGCAGCTCCAAGGGTCGACAGCTGGCTCGCAATGAAAAAAGAAAATGCAAGTCCTCCCGGAGACGCACACGGCATAGCTCCGACTCCGAGTCCGAGTCTTCGCTTTCCGAGTCTAACGTGTCGACCGAAGTCATGGCTGGACGTGGCCGCAGCCTGGATGGAGGCCTTGACGCCAAGGAACCGACCAAGTTCTATCTTCACGAGCAGCTTAACCGCCTCGAAGTTTGCGTCTCCCAGCTTCAGTTGCAGCTGGCCCAGACGACGGGAATGGCAGGCATGACTTCGGCACTGCCAAACACATTGGGCCTCTCGGCTGGAAACTTTAACGGCCGGGCCAACGGCAGCTTTCCCGTCCAGACGTCCGTCGCTACCGCCAACGGCCTGCAGCTGCCTGGGCGCCCTTCTCGACCGGCGCGTGCCCCCTGCTTGGATAGAACTGCCACCCGGGACAGATCTTCGATGCGGGAAGCGGACGTCGATCGGAAGCCGCAAGTGGTTGAGAAGAAGACGGCAAGCAAGAAGGTCAAGGTGGACTTTAAGCGTGTCGACTGGGTTTGGGACTCTTCCCTGTACACGTACAAACTGCAGGACACTGCCCAGATGTCTCTCAATTCGCTGTACGACGAGTACATTTTTCATGTTCGGCGAACCTTTGACTGCGAGGGCAAGCTCCGCGCTACCTTGGTCGACATTCGCAGCAAGCTCCTGCGAGAGAGTCTGCAGGAAGTCATTGGCAATGTGCGAGGCGCGAGCCTGGTTGACGAAACGCCAAAGCTGGATCCTAATCTGCTGTTCTTGTATGTGAGCCCCCCCCCCCGGCCCCCTTTGAGGGTGCGTAACTAATTTTCTCCCACAGATATCTCGAAGACTTTCGCCTTCATGTGAAGCAACTGAGGTTGACGAAGCCGACTGGCGGAGATAAAAAAGACCGCAAGAAAATGAAGACGCGCATCAGGGACAAGAGAAAGCACCTCAAGGTGCTCATCGCGTACCTGGACGAAGACTACGCCAAAGTCAAGGACAGTCTCTACCCAATGCTGGACAGCGGCATCATCACGTTTGATCTCCTGTGGGCGTTGTGGAAGCCCAACACACTCATCTACGGCACGACGTACGGCTCAGGCGAGGACCCTAGAGTGTTCAAGGTAGACATGGCATATCATCAGACGACCATCATGAGAGGCAATTCCTACGTCGTCGAAGGCAAGTACCTCGAGTTTGACGGCAAGAAGTTTGGGTACGGCACTTCGGCCGAGGATATCTCCGAGTTTCAGGGCGCTCGAAAGATTACGAGCCTGCCGTGCTACCCGCTCAAGTATCACAAGGACGAGGCGCGGGTGCGGCAGAAGCTCATCGAGAGGGGCAAGAAGTTTGTCGCCCTCAGCGGAGTGCACTACAAGTGTTACTCGGGGGTGGCGTACATGAAGCGCAAGAAGGGGGCGATTGTCAAGTTTAACGTGCAGCAGAGCCGGATCATGGTGGACCCGGCCATCTTCCGAAGGATGAACCCCAATTACGCCGTGTCCATGGTCCGTCCCAAGGACGACGACATGCTGTCGGACGAAGGCATGTCGGACGAGTCCAATTGCTGCGACAGCGACTCGGTGGACGAGCGTCAAGCTAAGATGCGATACGTATCCAAGCTGTTCATCAAGGCAAAGCTTTCCAAGGGCGAGACGGGCGAAGTCGGCAAGAACGTTGTCCTAGAGTCTCTCCCGCGAAGCATGACGAACGGCGACGGCGGAGTTGACGGTGAACCGACGACGGTGACGGACAAGGGAGAAGGGCCCAGCGAGAGCTCCACCAACGGCGGAGAAGCGGCCGAGACGCCGGCCGAGACTCCGGCCGAGACAGTGCCGCATTTCTCGGACGAGAACTACCTGATGGCGTCGCCGGTCGTGTTTGGCTTCGCGTTTTCGGAGAAGCAGTGGCTGGAGCTGTCGGTGTCTGCGGTTAAGGACATTAGTTGGAATGAGAAGGCGTGGGATTCGCTGGTGCTGGAGCCGGAGACCAAAGACCTGATTCAGGCGCTGGTGCAGTCTCGCAAGTACCACGCGGCGCAGACGATAGACGATGTGATACAGGGCAAGGGAAAGGGGCTCGTGAGTAAGTTGGGTTCTCTCTCTTTTTTCGTCCATTTCCTTTCTCCTTTTTTTTTTTTAAATTTTTGTTTCTTTTGACTGACAGAGAGGGCGCAGCGGTGCTTCACGGGCCTCCCGGGACGGGCAAGACGTTGACGGCAGAAGGCATCAGCGAGCTTCTCAAGTGTCCGCTTTATATGGCCTCGGCGGGCGAGCTGGGGACGGACTCGCGTTACCTTGAGGCGGAGCTGCAGAAGATACTGGACATATGCCATGCGTGGGGAGCGATACTGCTTCTGGACGAGGCGGACGTGTTTCTGGAGAAGCGAAACATGCAAGACATTCATCGCAACGCGCTGGTAAGCGTCTTTTTGACGCAGATGGAGTACTTTCAGGGGATTCTCTTTTTGACGACGAATCGCGTTGAGGTGAGAGAGATGGTCCCCCCCCCCCTGGCCCTTGACTCCCTTTATGGGGGACTGACTGTCTCGGTTTTTTTTTTTTTTGTTTGTTGGTTTTTTTTTTTTTTAACCAACTGATTTGTTTGGCCAGACATTCGACGAAGCTTTCCAATCGCGGATTCACATCGCGCTGCGTTACGACGCGCTGGACGGCAAGGCTCGGAAGGCCATCTTCAACATGTTCATCCAGCGGATCAAGGCGCTGGGCAGGTTGGAGCTGCAGCCGTTTACGGAGGAGGACGTGGACGAGCTGGCGAGGCAGGAGCTCAACGGGCGGGAGATTAAGAACGTGATGGGGTCGGCGCAGGACCTTGCGGTGAGTAGGGGGGAGAGGTTTAGCATGCGACATATCCGCAAGGTGCTTGACGTTCATGCCAAGTTTGGACGGGACTTGAGGGGGGGGCCGGGGTATGAGGAGGCGATGAGGAGCTACTTTTAGGTGTTGTGTGTGATGATGTCTGATGATGATGATGACGGTGACGGTGATGGTGATGGTGATTAGTTATGACGATGACGATGACGATGACGATGTGTGCATGCATACATATATGTATGTATGTATGTACGTAGGAAGAAGGAAGGCACTAGGTGGGTAGGTAGGTAGGTATGTATGTATGCGTGCATGTATGAATGTGTGGTTGTGGTTGTGGTTGTGGTTGTGTTTGTGTGTGTTTGTGTGTGTTTGTGTGTGTGTGTGTGTGTGTGTGTGTGTGTGTCTGGTTGCTCGGTGGTTGTTGCGTGATGCTGGAATTAGGGTGAGGAATTGGTGTTCAGAGAAAGAAGCCGGACCGGAGGGAAGAGAGGGAAGCGGATGAATTGGCGTGGGTATAGCGATGAGTTCCATGTTGGGATGGATGAATACGGCTACGGGGATGATGGCCTAAAGGGGGGGAACGGTGTGTGTGACGGTCCGGAGGCGAGAGTGAGACTTTATGATGCCACTGTGTATGTATGGATGGATGAAAGGCTCGATTGATATTGATAGTGGTGGTGGTGATGATGATGATGATGATGACGCGTCAGGGAGACACACGGTATGTATGTATGTACACCTGTGCTACGGACATTGGACATGAGATGGCCTGATCGGATGCCTAGGGGGCCGGGGCGGCTACCTACATAGGTAGGTAGATAGGGGCACGATAGCTCGTAGGATGGATGCTGTGGGTAGGTAAGGACGGCTGCCGTAGTTCTCAGGGCGGGGAGTTTGGACCTTTGATCTGAAATGCACAAGAACAATAAATATATATATCAAGCAAATCTGATACGAAGAAGGGGTGGGTGGTGTTTTGGGAGAGAGAGAGAGAAGAAGAAGAAAACGTCTTGGCGAGGGCGGGAAGGAGATGGGGCGTGTCTCCCTTTTCTTGTTCTTGTTCTTCCTTTCTTTCTTTCTTTCTTTCTTTCTTTCTCGTATAGAACGATAGCCGAGGGAAAAGAAAGGGGGCATAGCGGGTTTATTTGTTTCGAGACACGGGATCTGAGTCTAGGGAGATGCATACATACATACATACATACATACGTAGATACATACATATGTATGTACATACCTACCTACCCTCATGCATACATACATAGAGGGCATTGTTCAAGAAGGACTAAGCCAGCATTGGAGATTTCTGGGCGGGCGTTTATACACATACACGTGTTACCATACTCGGAGATGTATGTATGTATGTATGTATGTATGTATGTATGTGAATGTAATGCTGTTGTTGGGGGTGTGTGTGCAGCTAGTTGTAAGCGTGGTGTGTGCGTTGCCGTGTGGTAGCTGGTAGGCACTAGGCAGGCCACCTTGCAGGGGATCACAGTGCGAACGGGTATGCTGAGCGGAACGGGGTGTCCCCTATTGTTTAAATTAGCGTGGCAGTGGCAGGCTGTTAGTGGCTGTTAGTGTTTGTGTGGGGGAGAGGAGGGCTTTTTTACCGCGCGCGCTGGGGGTGGAGGGAGGAGCGGGACGGTGCCTGTGGTGATGGTGGGGCGGGAATGGGACGAAACGGGGATAAACGGCCGTTGGGGCTGTTAAGGGGGAGGAGCCAATGATGGCTTGACCGTGCCTGGCTTTGGCGGATACATACACATATGTATACATATATGTATGTATGAGCATACACAGACAAGGAGAGGGAAGGGACAGACATGTGTGTGTGTGTGTGTGTTGTTTGTGTGTTCTAGAAATAGAGGAGCAGATGTGGTGGCTCTTTTGTTTGTTTCTTTCTTGAGGGCGAGCGAGTGAGTAAAAAGTGTCTGCTGTCAACTGTCTTGTCTATCCTCCTCTCCTATCTATCTATCTATACCTACAGACAGTACGGAGTACATACATATGTACATACTATCCAGAGAGGGGGGAAAAGACAGGCTTCTTGTTTTGCATCCGACCCCCCCCCCCCCCCCTTGGGCCCAATTCCTTGGATGTTATTTTTTTTTCCTCCTCTCTGCCCCCCTCTCCCCTGTATGTATGTACATATGTATCAATCAGTGCTACCTACCTATATATGTACTGTACTACCTAGCTGGCATCACTACTACCACCGTGTCTCCTACAATACCGTCGAGGTATCCCAACTCACGCCCCTTTTCCTCTTCCTTTTCCTTCAGGGCTTTACCCCCCCCCTCTTCCCCCCACACTCCTCCACAGGTGGTGGTCGTGCCTTAAAATTGTGCACGGTGCGGACTAAGGCACGCACACACACACACATGCGCACAGGAACTGTACATACAGCATGCATATGTACATACAACGCGCCAATGCACGTTTGTCTCCATCACAGTGCGTGTCTTACTGTCCCGCCTGTAATGTAATTAATTTAATCACCGCCCCTTTCTCACCTTGTTTTCCTTCCCTTCTTCCTCCTCCTCCTCCCCTCCTCTCTCTCTCTCTCTCTCATACTCTCTCACTCTCTCTCCTCTTCACCATCGTCAACCTTCTTTTCCTCCTCTCGTCTAAGCCTTCGGGCTAAAGCCATTCCTTTCAACTTTTAGTTCGTCGGTTGCCTCCGTCTACGCTCTCTCTCTCGACTCGACTCACATACGCGTTCTCTCTCTTGCTCCCTCATAAGAACCCTTTATTCCCTCCCTCCTTTCCTACTCTGCCATCCCTTTCATTGACCGAGGCCAACTTTACGCTCCTTCGAAACATCCAGCTGTCGAGTATTCTGGCAATACACGACCACCCCCCCCCCCCCTCCCAACTCATTTACCTTTCTTCTCCATCTCTCCCCTCTTCCTAGGCGAAGCAAGAAACAACAATAAATTCAACCTCAAGGCATTGCACAACAACAAACAATCAAAAGTACACCATGAAGACTTCTCTCTCGGCTCTCCTGTTGGCTGCGGCTCTCGGTGCCGTGGCCCATCCTAGCGGTCATGGCCATCGTCACTTTCACCGTTCTCCCAAAACTTACACCACGTCGGTTGCGCCCAACAAGGGTAGCAACGCCAACAGCGTCCCCGACAACACGGTCGACAAGGTTCAGATCCCGCCTTCCCCCAAGGAGGAGGGCTTGCTGGCCTCTGCTGCCGCACCCCTTGCCCCTATCCTGAACCATGATGGACCTCGCAAGCAGTCGAGCTATGGCGGCGGCGGCGGTTCGGGCATCGGTCCCGACTCGTACGAGGATTTCTGCGGCGGTGCGCCCCCCAGCTCGTGGAAGCCTGTATGTCCCGCTGGCGGCAAGTGGAAGCGTGCCACAGCCGCCGACGTCGCCCTGAGCGGCAACCTGGGCCTCAAGGACAACTACGGTTGCAACCTCAAGCTGGTCAAGAGCAACTACGCGGAGAAATACGACTACACCTTCCGCTTCAAGAACGTGGGAAACCACAAGCAGGCTTGCGTGTGCTGGCTCAAGATCGGCCCCGACGGCTGTGGCATCAACGGCTTCTGGAAGGGTAAAGAGGTTATGAAGTTCGACATCCCTGCCGGTGCCGAGCAATCCCTTGCCATCCAAGCCGACACCAAGGGCGGCTGCGCGTGCCACAAGGACGAGATGCCCACCACGCCCGGAGTCATGAGCCCTCAAGGCTTCGAGGTTGGCGGCGGTGAATGGGCCTCCACCTGGCTCGAGTTCGACATGGGCAGCATCGTCAACGGCGGCTCGAGTGGTGCCGACGCCTCGTGCCTGGCCGCCGCCTCCGTCACGACCAAGAAGATGGACATTCCCGGCATGCGTGTCTGCCGGGAAGATGACCCGAGCGCCAAGTGCTCCATCATCTGGCCCGGCGGCACCGGCAACGAGCTTGCCTACACCAAGGGACAAGAGGCTCTTGATGGACGCAGCGTCAACGTCGGCCCTGGCCCGGTCCACTATTCGGTCGAAGTCGACTACCAAGAAAAGAACTGAAGCTTTTTTTTTTGTTTTGTGTTGTCTCCTTTGTTGGGTGTGCCTTTTTTTTCTCTTTCTTTTTCTCTTGATGACCTGAGCCTTTTGTGTTTTTTTTTTCACTCTTTTTTTTTCTTGGGTTCCCTCTCCTCATCTCTCTTCTCCTTCCCCTCGTTGGAGAGATGGAAGAGAGGGGGGGGGGGAAACGATGGGCCGGGGGGGGCTACGGGAACAAA
>LKCN02000017.1:272979-283472 GCA_001633055.2 Ophiocordyceps polyrhachis-furcata BCC 54312 | reverse complement strand
CGTCTGGCTCGCCGACACGGACTTCTCCTAACGATTATTAGGCGCGGTTTCGACAGTCAGCAACATCATCGCCGCCTCGTCCAAGTTCAACGGGCCTCCTCCATCTTCATCTCTGTCTCTGTCTCTCTCTCTCTCTCTCTCTCTCTCTCTCTCTCTCTCTCTCTCTCTCTCTCTCTCTCTCTCTCTCTCTCTCTTCCTGTCTCTCTCCTCTTCCGTCTCCCTTGACCGCAGTATATCCTCAGCCCCTCCCATCCGTGAATGGGTGCGCCTCGCCTCCTCGCCGTCTCCCGCTCATCCTCCCGTCTCCCTCGAATGGCTCCCCGATGAGCTCTCTCAAGTTTGTCGTGTCCTCCCTGGACGTCATCGCCGCCTCGAAAGATGCCCAGCGGAACAAGCAGCTGGCCGACTCGGCCAAGACGGCCCTCGACGCCATAAAGGACAACGACGACCAGCTGCCCGACCCGGAACTCGTCTTCGCTCCCCTGCAACTCGCTACAAAGTCCAATAACCCACAGCTGATCACCGCCGCCCTCGACTGCATCGGCAAGCTCATATCCTACTCCTTCTTCTCCCCCCACACCGTCGACAACGATGCCGCTCCCCGCTCCCACGATGCGTCACCCCTCATCGAGCGCGCCATCGACACCATCTGCGACTGCTTCCAGGGCGAGACCACCGCCGTCGAGATCCAGCTGCAGATTGTCAAGTCGCTGCTCGCCGCCGTACTCAACGACAAAATCGTCGTCCACGGCGCCGGCCTGCTCAAGGCCGTCCGTCAGGTCTACAACGTCTTCCTGCTCTCTCGCAGCACCGCCAACCAGCAGGTCGCCCAAGGCACCTTGACCCAGATGGCTGGCACCGTCTTTGAACGCGTCAAGGCCAGGATCCACATGAAGGAGTCCAGGCTGGCCCTGCGAAACCTGAAGCACAGCTCCAGCAACGTCACCTTCGACCCGTCCGACGTCGTCACCACTCCCGTCGCCACCACCGCTACTGGCGAAGACTCGCCCGCGCCCGCTCATTCGTCCTCGTCCGACCCCCCGGCCGACGAGGCTGTCAAGCTTACTCTCAAAGATCTGGAGCACCGCAAGAAGAGCTTCGACGACTCAACCCTCGGCGACGGTCCCACCATGGTCTCCAGGCTACCCGAGCAGCAGCCGACGAATGCCTCGCCGCCATCGTCCCAAACCGCCGACGACGACGACCTCATGGATGCTGAGGACGAGGTCTACGTTCGCGACGCCTATCTCGTCTTCCGCTCCTTTTGCAACCTGTCGACAAAGGTTCTCGCCCCAGACCAGCTCTACGACATCCGCGGTCAGCCCATGCGCTCCAAGCTCATCTCCCTCCACCTCATCCACACCCTCCTCAACAACAACATGGTCGTCTTCACCTCGCCCCTGTGCACCATCAAAAACTCCAAGAGTAACGAGCCCACGTCATTTTTACAGGCCGTCAAGTTCTACCTCTGTCTCAGCATCACGCGCAACGGCGCCAGCTCCGTTGACCGCATCTTCGACGTCTGCTGTGAGATATTCTGGCTGATGCTCAAGTTTATGCGCCAATCTTTCAAGGCGAGTTGCAACAACAAAAGAGAAGATAAAGGACGGAAAGAGGGGGGGGGGCTGACCCTTGGCTGCAGAAAGAGATTGAAGTCTTCCTCAACGAAATATACCTAGCTCTCCTCTCGCGGAGAAACGCCCACATGTCGCAGAAGCTTCACTTCGTCAACATACTCAACCGTCTCTGTGCCGATCCCCGTGCCCTCGTCGAGATTTACCTCAACTACGACTGCGACCAGACCGTCGACAACCTTTTCCAGACCATCATTGAGGACCTCTCCAAGTTCTCCACCGCGCCCGTCGCCATCACGCCCGCGACGGAACAGCTCTACGAAGAGATGCGCGCCAAGACGTCGCCCGCGAGCGAGTGGCAGCTCAAAGGCATCCTGCCGCCTCCCCTTACCGTCGCCCACATCCTGCCGCAGCAGGAGGCCGAGCAGGACATCCCCAAGGAGTACTCGATGAAGCGGCTGTCCTTGGAGGCCCTCGTCGAGGCCCTGCGGTCGTTGATGGACTGGTCCGCCTCCGTCCGCACCGACGGAGGCGAAAGCAACAAGGCCGACGGTGACGTCGCTAGGACTTCGGCCGAAGAGCTGCGGCCGTCCATCGACCCTACACCCAGCGACAGCGCCTCCCGCTCGGAGCTACCGCTGCCCCCGTCGACGCCCGTCGTCGACGACGATCCGGACCAGCTCGAGAAGGAAAAGGCGCGGAAGACGGCGCTCACGAACGCCATCGCGCAGTTCAACTTCAAGCCCAAAAGGGGCATCAAGCTGCTGCTGCGGGACGGCTTCATCCCGAGCGACAGCCCGCAAGACATGGCCCGCTTCCTCCTCAACGAGGACAAGCTCGACAAGGCCCAGATTGGCGAGTTCCTGGGCGAGGGAGACCAGCAGAACATCGAAATCATGCACGCCTTTGTCGACTCCATGGATTTCACCCGGAAACGTTTCGTCGACGCGCTGCGGCAGTTCCTGCAATCCTTTAGGCTGCCGGGAGAGGCCCAAAAGATTGACCGCTTCATGCTCAAGTTTGCCGAGCGCTACGTCATGGGGAACCCGAACGCGTTTGCCAACGCAGACACGGCCTACGTCCTCGCCTACTCCGTCATCATGCTCAATACGGATCAGCATAGCAGCAAGATTGCCAAGCGAATGAGCAAGGAGGAGTTCATCAAGAACAACCGCGGCATCAACGACAACTCGGACCTCCCCGACGACTATCTCATCAGCATCTACGACGAGATCGCCAACAACGAAATCGTCCTCACCAGCGAGCGTCAGGCGGCCGCTGCCGCCGGCAATCTGAGTGGCGCGCAGCCGACCGGTCTCGCAGCCGGCCTCGGCCATGCCCTGTCCAACGTCGGGCGCGACCTGCAACGCGAGGCCTACGTCCAGCAGTCGGAGCAGATCTCGCTGCGGTCGGAGCAGCTGTTCAAAGACCTGTTCAAGAGCCAGCGCCGGAGCGCGGCCGCGGCCGGGCTCAGGTTCATCCCGGCCACGTCGTCCAAGCACGTCGGCTCCATGTTCGACGTCACCTGGATGTCCTTCTTCTCCGCCTTCTCCGGTCAGATGCAAAAGGCCCACAACATCGAGGTCAGCAAGCTGTGTCTCGAGGGTATGAAGGTCGCCACCAAGATCGCCTGCCTGTTCGATCTCGCGACGCCCAGGGAGGCCTTCATCTCGGCCCTCCGAAACACGACCAACCTCAATAATCCGCAGGAAATCCTGGCCAAGAACATCGAGGCGCTCAAGGTCCTCCTCGACCTCGGCCAGACCGAGGGTAACCTAATACGCGAGTCGTGGAAGGACATCCTGCTGTGCATTAGCCAGCTTGACCGGCTGCAGCTCATCACGGGAGGCGTTGACGAGAACGCGATTCCGGACGTGTCCCAGGCACGCTTCATGCCACCGTCTTCGCGGGCCGACACTTCGGACTTTTCACGGTCCTCCAACAACTCGCGTCCGCCGCCGCCGCGTCAGAGGGCCAGCACGGGACCTCGGGGCTTCTCCCACGAGATTGCGCTGGAGAGCAGGTCGGAGGACTTCATCCGCAGCGTCGACCACATCTTCTCCAACACGGCCAACCTCTCGGGCGAAGCCATGGTGCACTTCGCCAGGGCGCTGACCGAGGTGAGCTGGGACGAGATCAAGGTCTCGGGCTCCAACGACTCGCCGCGGACGTACAGCCTGCAGAAGATTGTGGAAATCAGCTACTATAACATGTACCGAGTGCGGTTCGAGTGGACCAACGTCTGGGACGTCCTGGGCGAGCACTTCAACCAGGTCGGCTGCCACAACAACATGAACATCGTCTTCTTCGCCCTCGACTCGTTGAGGCAGCTGTCGATGCGCTTCTTGGAGATTGAGGAGCTGGCCGGCTTCAAGTTCCAGAAGGACTTTCTGAAGCCCTTTGAGCTCGTCCTCGCCAACTCACAAAACGTCACGGTCAAGGACTTGGTGCTGCGCTGCCTCGTCCAGATGATCCAGGCGCGGGGCGATAACATCCGCTCCGGCTGGAGGACCATGTTCGGCGTCTTCACCGTCGCCGCCCGCGAGCCGCACGAGAGCATCGTGACGCTCGCCTACGACAACGTCAGCCAGGTCTACAAGGACAAGCTTGGGGTCGTCATCTCCCAGGGCGCCTTTACCGACCTCATCGTCTGCCTGACCGAATTCTCCAAGAACATCAAGTTCCAGAAGAAGAGCCTGGCCGCGCTGGAACTGCTCAAGTCTATCATCCCCACGATGCTCAAGACGCCCGAATGTCCGCTATACCAGCAGGCGGCCGCCACGACGACGACGACGACGACGACGACGACGGCTGAAGGCAAGCAGCGGCCGCAGCAGTCGAAGGCGTCGGTTGAGGAGGGTTTCTGGTTCCCCATCCTGTTCGCCTTCCACGACGTGCTTATGACGGGCGAGGACCTCGAAGTGCGGTCCCACGCGCTCGAGTATTTCTTCGCGGCGCTCATCCGGCACGGCGGGGACTTTACGCCCGAGTTCTGGGACATACTATGGCGCCAGCAGCTGTATCCCATCTTCATGGTGCTGCGGTCGCGGCCGGAGATGAGCAACGTGCTCAGCCACGAGGAGCTCTCGGTCTGGCTATCGACCACGATGATCCAGGCGCTGCGCAACATGATGACGCTCTTCACGCACTACTTTGACGCCCTCGAACACATGCTCGACAGGTTCCTCGAGCTGCTGGCGCTGTGCATCTGCCAGGAGAACGATACGATCGCTCGGATCGGCAGCAACTGCCTGCAGCAGCTGATACTCAAGAACGTGACCAAGTTCACGGCGGGGCACTGGAACAAGATCGTCGGCGCCTTTTGCGAGCTGTTCGAGCGGACGACGGCCTACCAGCTTTTCACGGCCGCCAACGGGGGCGCGGTGGCGACGGCGGCGGCGGCCAACGGCTTCGACTTTGCGCCGGGAGAGAAGACGCCGACGCCGCTGGACGAGAAGCCGCTGCGGATCAACGGAAAGGAGGAGAATGGCGACGCGGTCCGCCCCCCTCAGCCGTCGCCCAGGTCGGTGGACGACGACCTGAACAGCCCGACGACGACGACGACGGGCGGTGGCGGCGCGCTCGAGGAGTTTAGGCCTTCGTCCAACCTCCAGCAGCAGCCGGTGGTGGTGACGGCGGCGCGACGGCGGCGCTTCAACCGCATCATCTCGCGCTGCGTGCTGCAGCTCCTCATGATCGAGACGGTCAACGAGCTGTTCAGCAACGACACCGTGTACGCGCACATCCCGTCGACGGAGCTCCTGCGGCTCATGGCGCTGCTCAAGCGGTCGTTTCAGTTCGCGCGGCGCTTCAACGAGGACAAGGAGCTGAGGATGCAGCTCTGGCGCGAGGGCTTCATGAAGCAGCCGCCCAACCTGCTCAAGCAGGAGAGCGGGTCGGCCGCCACGTACGTCTCGATCCTGTTCCGCATGTTCAACGACAAGGCGCCGGAGAGGCTGGAGAGCAGGCCGGACATCGAGGCGGCGCTGGTGCCGCTGTGCAAGGACATCATCGCCGGCTACTCCTCGCTCGTGGAGGAGAGCCAGCAGCGGAACATGATGGCGTGGCGGCCGGTCGTTGTCGACGTGCTCGAGGGCTACGCTACCTTTCCGCCGGAGGCCTTCTCCGCCCACCTGCCGGCCTTTTACCCGCTTGCCGTGGAGTTGCTGGGCAAGGACCTGGGGCCGGAACTGCGGGGCGCGCTGCTGGTGGTGTTGAGGCGCGTCGGCGAGGTCGGGCTCGGGATCGAGGGCATGGCTAGGGGGGCGGTTGCGGATGTGAGGAGGGACAGTGTCGTTACGGGTGGTGGTGGTGGTGGTGGTGGTGGTGGTGGTGGTCGGAGTGGGAGTGTGAGCGGGAGCGTTGGTGTGAGTGAGACGAGGAGTGATGGTCTTGTTGATGGTGATGGGGAGGCAGCGGCGAGGAGAATGTTGTAAGTAAGGGGTTTGTGTCGTGTTTTTATCCTCCTATTCCCTCCCGTGTCAGCGGTTCCTCGTTTCATCTCGTCGTCATGGTCGAGCATGCTACGAGAAGAAGGCAGAGGGACAAAGGGGAAGAAGAAAAAAGAGGTGGGAAACGTTTCTTTTCTCTGTCTCTCTTTCTGTTTCTTCCTTCCTTTGAGTCAGGGGCTGGGGAGGAGTATCATCAAGTCTAGTCCGTGTGTGATGTGATGTTGTTAGAAGGTTTGAGTCCAACTGTTTGTTTCTTTCCTCTCCTCTTCATGCATGCATGTATGTATACTCGTAAGGGGTTCTGAGTTGATAGACTACACACATCCAAATGAGAGAGATCAAAACCATGCCCTCTGTCATGCATGATACGGCAAAACTAGGAGAGCAAGTAGGCGACGTAGTTTCTCACATCAGGCGCATCGTCGTCATCCTCGACGCGGTCAGCCAACGTCCTCAGAGCGTTGTTGACGGCGGAGTCTTCTCGCGCGGCCTTGTTGACCAGGCTTTTCACCGTGGCGTCACGGGCGTGCCGGCTTTGGCGCATGGAGCCGACGAGGGATTCGTAAAAGTCGACTAGACTCAGATGCATGAGCGTGTCTGACGTGTCGACCATGGAGAGGGCGGCCCATTGGAGGAGGCCC
Organism: Ophiocordyceps polyrhachis-furcata BCC 54312; assembly: GCA_001633055.2. NCBI lineage: Eukaryota > Fungi > Ascomycota > Sordariomycetes > Hypocreales > Ophiocordycipitaceae > Ophiocordyceps > Ophiocordyceps polyrhachis-furcata. Next base: position 276,806 of record LKCN02000017.1, on the reverse strand, counting down.
TGGCCTGTTTCGGCTGTTAGGGGCTGCATGTCGAGCGCGGCCAGCGTTGGGAGGAGGCGGAGGAGGCGACCCTGAGAGATGGTGACGTCGTATGTCAACCGGCAAGGGTCGTGGCCGAGGGTGCAGAGATGGCGGATGAGGGCGAGGTTGTCATCATCTTCCAAGATGATGGGCCATATCCGACCACGACCAGGCGGACGAGGCTCGTGACCCGTACCGTTCACCACCTCAGCCGAGGAACAGTCCGTCTCCAGCACGCGAGCCAACACCCTCGCAGCACCTTCCCCGACGCCCACATCCGGGCTTCCAAGCCATAGACGGAGAAGCTCGGTGACGATGTCGGGCAGCTCGGCCAGTCTCTCCGCCTCGGCAGGAGAGGAAGCTGCCTTTCCGACTATGGCGAGAGCGAGGAGGTTTGCGGCGGGGAGAGGGGAGCGGAGGGCGTTGAGTAAGGATGTGCGGTCGGCGAAGGTGAGGGCTTGAGCCAGTGAGAGGGGGGATATGAGCTTGATTGAGAGGGAGAGGAGGGGGCTTGGGTCGTGCTCTGTTTGTGTTTTGAGGAGTTGGGCTAGACGGGGGAGGAGGATCGGGATTAGGGGGCGGATGTTTTGGTCTGGGTATGGTATCGTCAGCCTTGTGTGCGAGAAGAGAGAGAGAAGGGGTGAATTTTTGCTTGCCTGTGAGTTGTAGCTCTACTTGGTCGAGGAGCTTTGCGTCGGGGGGGAGCTCGGGTCGTTGCTGAGGGCTTCGACGTGTGCTTGGAGCTCGGGGAGGCCTGAGATGGGCGCCGTGGGGGAGCGAAGGGGGACGATGATGTCGTCTGCCATGGGATGGCCTTTTGTAGGCACCGGTAGGTACGCAAATGATCTTTCAAGAGGAAGCAAGGAGAGAAGGGAAGAGGAGAGGAGAGGAGAGGAGAGGAGGTTAGGAGGAGGCGGAGGACCAAGTGTTGGAACCTCTGTCCACCAACCTACCCTGGAGCCAACCCACTACTACCCCGCCAAGCTCAACCCACCCCTCCTCAGAACATCACCACCAGCAAACACAAACAATGTCCAGGGGCGGACGCGGCGGACGAGGCGGCGCCCGAGGAGGAGGCAACGCAAGACCCAAAGTCCCCTGGGACACAGGCGACGAGCCAGACGCTCGACCTTCAGAGCTCTTCCCCGTGAGATGCAACCCCAACGCCAGGGGGGGGGGAAACGAAAAGAAGAAAGCAAAAACTCACGCTCAACAAAAGGTCCGCTCCGTACCGACACCTCGTCCCCTATCGAGCAAGGAGAAAACATCAATCGACCACTTCCTCATCCTCCGCCACCAATTCCACTCGTCCCCCCTGCACGCGTCCCGCAAAAGCTCCCTCCACGATCCCACCGCGCCGCGCAAACTCTACGGCCAAGCGCAGATGAACGCAAACTACGACGTCCGCGACAAGGCCACTCTAGACCCCTTCACCGCCGTGCCAGCCTACTCCCACAAGTTCGTCCCCAGGGATAGGGCCCTGCCGGATTGGTCTTCGCTGCCGGTATGCAGGGAGGTGTTCCCGCCGGAGCTGCGGTCTACCGTCGAGCCTGGAGATGGCGATGATGGTCTGGGGAGGAAGAAGAGGCCGAGGCTTGAGCTTTCAAACCTTGGCTCTTTGCCTTCTGCCGAGGAGGCCTTTGGTTTTGCTGCTGCTGGTGCTTCGTCTGAGGCTGCCCTGCTGGATAGGCTCAATGCTTTGCCGGTGAATGAGGACGATGAGGACGGTGCTGCTGCTGCTGCTGCTACTGCTGCTTCTGCTGCTGCCGCCGCCGCCGATGCTGACGAGGATGAACAGCTTCAGGAAGATGACGGTGATGAGGTCTACGATGATGAAGACGCTGGCGACTATGATGCTGAAAATTACTTTGACAACGGAGACGACATGGGTGACGATTACGGCGACGGCGACGACGGCGAGGGCACCTATTGATCCCCCCCCCCCCCTCCCCCCCTTATTAGGTATATGGATATCATACATACACAACACTTAGAGAGACTTTGTACAAAACAAATCAAGAACAAACTCCTCAATCATGATGGAAAATAATAAAAAAAAAACAACAACAACCAAAAATACAACAAGGGTGGGAAATACCACATCATGCCGCCGCCGCGTACAGCCCATTGTCCAACATGCCGGCCTGTAGCCTCGACAACCTCTCCCTCGTGTCGGCGATCCGGCCGGCCTGCGCCACGATGGCGTTGCCCGTCTCCCGCAGCGCCCCCAGCACGAGGCTCAGTTGGTCCTGCAACCCCCCACCGGCCTCGGCGCTGTTGCCATCGCGCAGCGCCCTGATGTGCTCGTACAGGCCGTTTTCCACGCCCGGCATGTCGCGCTCGATCTCGGCGCGGTACTGGTCGAGCCGCTGCTTGTACCGGTCGAAGTCGTCGCACACGCGGTTGAAGTAGGTGATGAGGTCCTGCGCGCTAGCGTGCGTCGACGACGCGTCCGACGCGTTGCCCGTCGCCTCCGCCGTCGGCGGCGAGCCGGCGAACAGGCCCGTTTGGTGGTAGTGCGTCGGCAGCTTGAGGTTGTCGGCCGCCTTAAAGGACAGTTGCGCGTCGGCGATGTTCTTCTTGGTCACGTCCTGCAGCACCTTGACCGTCTGGATGTCTTGGTTGAGGGCCACCTGGACGGTGCGGAACTTGGACTCGACGAATATGACGTCGCGTCCCAGCTGCTGGATGTCCTTTTCGTGCTGCGGCATGAACTCGCCTATCTGGTCTCTCATCTTGATGACGCGCTGGATGCCCTTGTCGATGAGGGCGATTTCGTCCTGCACTGGCTGGGCAAGGTCGTCGAATCTGGTGCGCGGACGCAGGTTGTCGTAGTTGATGCGTACGGCGGATACCTGGGTTGCAGGCTGCTGCGACTGCGGTTGGCCACTGATGGTTCGCCGACGAATGCTTTAGCTAGTATCCTCAAAGTTGGTTTCTATTTGCTCACATGATTCCGCCCGAGGGTTTCGCTTGTGACTGGCCAAAGAGACCTCCTCCTACCGCCGGCTGGGGGGTATTCGCGGTGGATGCGCCGAAGAGCCCGCCGGCCGGTTGGCTATTCGCAGTGGTGGTCGCGGTGGTGGCAGCGCCGAACAAGCCGCCGACGGGCTGTGTTTTCGCAAACAAGCCGGCGGCGGCGGCGGCTGGCTGAGTCGTCGACTGTTGCTGGTTCGTCTGCTGTCCGAACAGACCGCCAGTCTGCTGCGGTTGTTGTTGTTGCTGTTGTTGTTGTTGCTGCTGCTGTTGCTGTTGTGGTTGCTGCTGTTGCTGACCGCCAAAGAGGCCTCCCGTTGACGACGACGGCGCCTGTGTCTGCTGGGCGTTGGAGGTGGCGTTGCCGAACAAGCTGCCGCGCGGGGTGCTGGCGCCGAACAGGCTTGTCATGGCGCCTGACGTGTTTGTTGTGTTGGAATTATTCTGGGATCCGAAGAGCGAGGATGGCTGGTTTAATGTCGTCGAGGAGGTGCCGCTGCGAGAGTTATGTCAGCTTTGTGAAGGAAAAAGAAGAGAAGAGAGCTCTGTGGCTTCGCATCGTATGCACAATGCACATACAGTGAGTTGGCGGGGCCAGTGTTGATGGTCAGAGCGCTAGGCCCGCTGGCTGAACGCGCCAGAGACATCAAAGAGTGAAGGCTATGTATCCCGTATAACGGTATAAGAGAGAGAGAGAGAGAGAGAGAGAGAGAGAGAGAGAGAGAGAGAGAGAGAGAGAGAGAGAGACAGAGCCGAGACAAGAGAAAGAGAGACACGGGTTACGGGGGAGATGCGTGGCTTCGCGGCTGCTTTCTATCTATCGTCGACTT
>LKCN02000017.1:260220-270451 GCA_001633055.2 Ophiocordyceps polyrhachis-furcata BCC 54312 | reverse complement strand
GGGGGGGGGGGGGGTGTCTTTGCCTGTTACGGCTAGCGTGGGCGGTGCCACAATCCGCGGTTGCTCAGCCACGCCCAGACGTTCGTCGTCGTGCGACTCTATTGTCTCTCCTCTCCCCCCTCTCCTCTCCTCCCCTCTCCTCTCCTCTCCTCGCTCTATCATCTTTCTCTCTCCTCTTCTCATCATTCCCATCCCATCCCTCCTTTCTCTTTCACGTGTCACTCGTTATCATCGATTATACGGACTACATACATACTTGATCTCTCTCTCTCTCTGCGATACCTACATACCTACCTACATACATACAAACAGACCCAACCCTCGCTCTCGTCTGCAAACCAACCCCCCCCCCTCCCCGGGCCCTCGATGGCGCCTCAGCTCGTCGTCCCCGACGTCAGCATCGACGAGATCGCGCCTTTCCTCTCCTCTCTCGACAAAAATGCAAGCCAGACGACTCACCACCTCTCGCCGAGGGACATGCAGCATCCTACGCCCTCGCAGCAGCTTACGCTCGGCATCATAGCCGTGTATGTGTTTGGCATCGCCGTGTTGTGGAACGTGCCTTATCTGCGGATGGTGCTGTGGCCATTCAAGGTTTGTGCCTCCTCTGTCGTCGTCGTCGTCGACATGTTGAAGCTTACCAAGCCACAAAAACAAAAGATGCTGGTCATTGCTTTCCACGAGTTCGGCCATGCCATCACCGCCATCCTCACCGGCGGCAGAGTCGACTCCATCACCCTCGACCCCCGAGAAGGCGGCGTGACGCAACTCCGCGGCGGAATCAGCTTCATCACCCTCCCGGCCGGCTACCTCGGCTCGTCCATCATCGGCGCCCTGCTCATCTTCTGCGGGTTCAACGTGGTAGCCTCCAAGATAGCCAGCATCGCCCTCGGCCTATGCTTCCTTCTTACCCTCTGGTGGGGGAAACGAGACTGGCTTACCATCGTGACCGTTCTCATGGCCGTCGGCTTGCTGGTTGGTTGCTGGTTCATCAACCATGCTGAACCGCTTCGATACGTCGTCCTCTTCATCGGCGTCATGAGCTCGCTTTATAGCGTCTGGGATATCTGCGATGATCTCATCCTTCGCAAGGTAAACTCTTCCGATGCCAGCGTCTTTGCCAAGCGATACGGCGGCTCTTCTATTTGTTGGGGCTTCATCTGGGCCTTTGTGTCGGTCTTGATCATGGCTGGTGGTGTCGTTGCTGGCTTGGCTACCTTTTCGCAGTCGGCTGAGCAACAGCAGATGGAGTCCAAGGCTTTTATGCCGACGTGAGGGTTGTTTTTTTTTGTTTGTTTGATTGTTGCCTGACGAATGTGACGAGATAGATACCCTGGGTAAAAGAAGGGATGAATGAGTTGGGCAATTGTACGGATAGAGAGATGGGTATATAAATATATATACATATATATATATATGGTGGCCGAGTTTTGGGGGACAAAAAAGCGTTTCGTCTTCTTCAGTTCACCACAGCAATCGTAACTGCAACGGCATCCTTCCTTGCTCTCGATCTCATGACAGCTAAAACTTGGGGGCTCAACCACCGTGTACATACAGGCATAAAAGAAAGAAGATGTATGTATGTACAAGCCCCAAATGCAGCCCCTATCGTGACACACATGTTTCCTCCGCCTCAAGCTTTTCCCTTTCTCACGACAAGGCGGCTACGACCTCCTCAAGGAATCCCGGGTTGGCATAGAGCTGGCTCATGTCCCACATCATGACGCCGCCAAAGGAAGAAAACTTCCTCGAGTACTGGATGACGGAGGTGAGTTTCGGCCCGCGCACGTAGCCTCCTCCGGCGCCGTAGTTAGCGGGGATGCCGAGGAGGACCTTGACGGCCGGGTTCTTGCTGCGCTTGCTCCAGCTGTCCCAGACGTCCATGTTGAAGGCTGGCTGGGTGGCGGCGCCGGGCTGGAAGTTGGAGACGCCGCACCAGTTGTTGTAGAACTGGATGAAGACGTAGTCGAAGGGGACGGCGTCGAGCGTCGTTCCCACGGCGGCGTCGGGGAAGACGCACTGAGGGGCGGCCGTCAGGTAGAAGTGCTTCTGCGGGGCGTAGCCGGAGGATGCGTCCATCAGGGCCCGAAGCCGGGCTCCGAAGGCAGGGAGGTTATTGGTGACGGCCTCAAAGTCGAAGTCGAAGCCATCGACGACGGCGGCGCCAAACGGTCGCTGGACGGAGCTGTAGTTGCCACCGGCCGGGACGGGACCGAACATTGCCCAAACTAGGTCTGCGGCCTTCTCCGCCTCGGCGGGAGAAGACCAGCCTCCTTGGGTGTAGGTTGCACCTCCGAGGGAGACGACGATGGTCTTGTTGAATTTTTTCTGGCACGTTTGGATGTCGGCTTCGATTTCGGGGCAGCGGAGGAGGCCTGAGCCGTTGAAGGTCTCGCATCTGTCTCCGGCGTTGGCGAAGTTGACGATGGGGGGCGTGATGCCGTTCATGAAGGCGAGGGGGATGATGTTGATCTTGGGGTCTTGGGGGGGGTTTGATCAGCTTTCCAGTTTGCTCTATTCTATTCCTGCTCCTGAAGTAGTAGGAAGAGACTAACTCTCGCAGTAATAGGCGAGGTTCTTCTGAACATTGGGGCCGGAACCCTGGCCGTATGAGTTCTGGCCTTTTGATGACGGGTTGTCAGTTGAACATGTCCTTGAAGGAAGTAACAAGGGACTCACCCCAGTAGATGGCTAGATTCTGGGCACCTCCTCCTCCCCCTCCCCCAGACTGAATCAAGGTCGGGGCGGAGGAAACGAGGGCGAGCAAGCCCGCGCCGCAGGTAAAGGAACTAAACAGAGACGGCATCTGGAACGAGGAGGAGAAGTAAAGTAGAAGAAAAACGGCGATGAGGAGAGACAAGAAAAGGCTTGAAAAGAAACGGTGAAGATTGTGATGCATGGTGAAGAAAGTATTGGGGGGGTTTTTAAAGGAGAGTTTTGTCATGTATTTCCTGTTAGAACTGCCAGGCCTGACAGCTGCCAGCCCGTCAGTTGCGAAGTGGGGGGGAGGGTAAAAAAGGTCACGTTGTAGAAGCTATGTCGACGTTTTGTCGTTTACGTTGCCCTCCTCCGTGACTGATGGGGGGGGGGGGATGTTGGATGCTGGATGTTGGCGTCGGTAGCAACGTGATGGGGCAGCAAAGAGAACGTGACGATGGTTGTTGGCAAGTGAAGAAGGTGTAAGTAGAAAGAAGCTGGGGATGACGGGAAGAGGAGGAGGGAGTAGGTAGGAGGGGGGGGGGGGGGATGAGCAGCATATGAACAAGCATAGGATGAAACTACCTAACCGTCTAGAGTCAATGATCGAGAGAATAAAAATAAAGAAAGGGTCCGAGGTAACAAAGACATACATACATGCATGTATCATGATGGCTTGGCTGTTGTTCTGAGTCGAATCTGCGAGGGGAACGGAGACAATGGCGTCACGATGGGGTTGTCTTGTATGTATTCGAGGGTAAGACGGACGGGACAAGACATCCAAGCAAGACAATGTTGCCACTAAGAAGGCCGAGAGGACGTCTATGCTTGGTGTTGTAACCGGTTTATTCGTCCGAGGCAAAAGACGAGTTTCCCCAATCTTGTTTTGTCTCTCTTCCACAATCATTGAATGACATGACACAGTTGAAGTGAATTGACCAAGGTGGGCAGCTGCCAGGGTCAAATGGTACATCAACAAGGGACGCAACGTGCAACAGTGGCGCCCGAATTCCGGGGGAAAGGAAGCCACCCTGTCTCGTGGTCCATGTTCGCCCTTTGAGGGGGATAAACAGGTTGAAAGCCACGAGGAAGTTTCCCCCAAGGCAGAAGGTCACCACCTAGGTAGGTAGGTAGGTAGGTAGGCAGGCATCCATTGTCGGTACTTCCCACTAAGGAATAGCGTAGCGGAATTGGCAGAGCAAATGTGCTAGATGTGATAAGGACTTTTTTTTTGGAGGAGGAGGAGGAGGAGGAGGAGGAGGAGGTGGTGGTGGTGGTGGTTGGTTACCTGAAGGGCTGGCTCTGTAGGTAACGTTAGCAGAGAAGGCTTTGCTTCCTCCTCCATTGATTGACCTGCCGAGAATGTATGTATCATGGCATTGAATGAAGGCAGAAGAGGAAGAATCGATGAGAGACAATAGATTAATTGCCTATATCAAGGTATAGAGGGGGGTCAGATGAAGTCTCCGAATAGCAGCGAGACAGCGAGGCACGTGCTCACGTCAGCCATTGATTGATTGATTGACTGACTCATTCAGTGAGACAAAAAAGAAACCGGACATTAGCCGAAAGGGAACGACGACGACGACGACAGATAAGTGACGGTCACGTGCCTGAGTTGAAGCCCCTATTCGCGGACCTCATACATATGTTAGGTACGACATATCGTCCAGAGCCCTGCTGAGGGCGTCCAATCTATTGATACCCAAGTAAGCATGTACATACATATGTAAGTACATAAGTATGTACATATGTATGTATATAGGTTGCAATCCTGGAATTCTATAGGCTATAGTAGTATGTATGAAAATATCATAGGCGAGGTTCTCGAGTCAGTTTTACATATGGATAATATGGTCTAGACTCTTCTAACATGGTAAAGGGATCCTTCCGCGTCTCCTTTCATCTGCCTCCGGAATGCAAGCTCGAAAGAAACCTACATTGTATGTACATACATACATACATACATACATACATACATTGGTTTTCTTGTCTAAAAGCTTAATAGAGGGACTCTTCCTTCCTTTCGATAACACGTGTGCGAAGAATGGCAAAGACAATAGGTTCAGAGGAGGCTGTAGACCTGCAGGAACAGTTATTCCCATCCATCAAGGGTGAATCCTTCAACTACCCATAGGATATACGTAATACATATAATAGGAAGCTTCCTTTTTCAATAAATAAGGTTATTGTGTAACCGACTGCAGGCTCCTACGATTATCTTCTTAATATATATGTATGTATGTATATATTGTACGACCTGAACGAAAAAAAAGGTTCTAGGAATAAGATCGGTCTCTTTGTATCTACAATGTGTACATATGTATGTTCACATTCCCTTGTTTTGCCTTATTCCATACAACCATGTAAATAACTGTCCCTTGCTCTCCGCCAAAACCTCATCCAAAGAAACCCTCACATCAAACTCACTCAACTATACATATATACACACATACATACATTACACTCACCTTCGAAATGTGCCGCCATCTGGCCGCACTCACCTTCTTCGCTCTCCTCCTACGGCCCGTCTTCACTTCAGCCGCCCCCAACGACTTGTCAGGCTTGTCAGACGATGCCCCCCCTACACGCGTACACCGACCCGGCCCATCACACACGTCGACAACGACAACTTCCTCTGAAGATGCCATGCTCCACACCCCTTCCTGCTCCTACCGGCTGCTTCGAGACGACTTCCCCCAGGAGTGTCAACAGTTCGAGACGAGGTTTCACGACTCTGACTCTGACTCTGACTCTGACCTTGACGAGGTAGAATGGTTCCGAAGTTTATATACTTGCCCTTCAGAGGCAAAGGACATCCTTAAGATGGACCTAGAGGTACAAGGCAGGAACAGGTTCTTCCAAAGGTACAGGTTTGGACAACTCTGGTTCGAGACGAGGACCCTTTACGCCAAGAAACAACGTCGAAGCATCTTCAACCGCATGGTTGCCTTTATAGGGCGATCTAACAACAACAACAACAACGGCCGATCATCATCATTCGCTCAACGCTTGTACGGCCGCGGCGTTCGCGGCATTCTCCCCAACCATCGGATAATACCACCCCCTATTCCGACTGCCTACTCGTCCACCGGCGTCCCCCACTACGAGTACTGGTACTCGGACCATTTCCTCCTCGACGACGACACCGTGACCAACCAAGTTCCCGACAGGCCGTTCCAGATGATCCCCAGAGACGGCGGCAGGTGGCTCCCCGCAGTCAAGTACAGGCCAATGGGACAACAACAAGAAGACAACACTACTTTGCCGGATTCCTTTGTCGAGTTCGTCGACCTGCCTCCAGTTTGGGACTCATTCCCGGGGGCGCTGGGGTCGAACTGGTATTTCCTGCCCATGTCGGAACGTAGCCATGCTGGCGATAGGCCGGCTGAGGAGAGCTCTACGACGTCTTGGGGCTACTACACTCCGTCTCCTACTGGTAGCTCTTTGACCTCGTCCCAGGACTCTGCCCCTGGAAGCTCTTCGCCAAGATACATGTATCCAAACATCGGTACGAAGACAAAAGTGTGAATGAAGAAAGAAAGAAAAAAAAAGCCCTGACCAAAATGACAGCCAACCCGAACGTCTGGAATAGGGTTGAGCAGCTTAGAGAGGCAGTCACTTACATCCGCCGGTCATCACATCATGACACGCCCATATTCGTCTCCTGGGCCAGGCAACTGCTCAACGATTACCTGGCCCTGGCCTCTTCGCTCGGTCACAACGTACACATCAAACACGGCAAACCCGGTGATTGGTGCTATTCCGAGACGTTGAGGTTACTGGACTCGGTGCCTCATCTTGTCGACTCAGTCATCCAGCTTTACAACATTATCCGATGGACGGCTGATAACATTGGACAGTCACCTAGCAAGAAGAGAAAAGGCCTTGGTAAGAGGTCTAGCTCGAGTGGCGAAGAAGAAGCAGAAGAAGAAGGTAGGTATCTATCATCTTGACGCCCTCTCCTCTCTAAACTCACTCATCCGTCTAGACTTTTGCCAACCCCCGATGTCCGCCCTGGAAGACAAAGACAAGGATCCAATGACGCCTGGCGTCTACCTGACCTGCCGCAATCCAGCGTAAGAGACTGTAAGTCGAAAGGGGGGGGGGAGAATGGCTATGCTGACGGCCAGAGTCCGAAAGTCACAACTCACGCCTGTTCCTCGGCCGATACTCGCAAGCCGAACTCTGCAACATCATGCAACTCTCACCCTGTCCGGCGGCTCCCACCGGCTACGAATGCGTTTCCGAACAAGTTCCCACCGTCAACCTAACGTCGGACTACTATCCGTCGCCAGTCAACTGCTCGCACTTCACCGAGGTGCATCTCGGATTCCAGCTGACCGGGTCACAGGCGGCGGAGACGATGGATACCATCAAGCTTCAGTTTGGCCATCACGGACTGCATACGATTGCTCATAGTCCGGTGAGCATGTTTCACCAATGGCAGAAGCTCAACCTGACGGACATGTTCGGATCGAACGAGGTCTTGGTCGATGACCTGCGTCATATGAAACTATGGGCTTTCAAGAACTCCGAGCCGCATGACGGCTTTCATCTTCTTGGTTCGTTTGCTTCATCTGCAAGGAGGGAAACTCGACACTAACAAACAACTCAAGGTATGAAGCTGAGAGCAAAGTGTCCCGACTCTACGACGTACAAGATGGACCAGTTCAAGCTTCTCAACAAATGGCTCGAGCGGCCTTCCGGCCAAGACGAAGCCATGGTCTGGCAGGGGACGATAGCACCTCCCGAATGGCAACTACCCTCGGTTCTGGATTCCTGCGCCGAGTTTCATAGACTGAGCGTCAGCTTCCAACCCAAATACGGCATCGACGGCTCACAGGACCTGCTCAGGATGAACTTGGGCGGCTATCCGAACCGTGACGATGTATTCCAGCTGCTGGGGAATCACCGTCATGGCAAGGAGTTTGAACACTGGGCCAACATCGACATCGAGGCCATGTTTGGTAGGAAAACGATTGCCGTACGGGATATCACTTACGTTGCCCTCATACAAGATCATCGGACCAACAGTGAGAACAGGTGGCTTACGCAAGGTAAAATACGCGTTTTACTCTTCTTCACGATACTGGTATAATATTGACATTACGCAAGGCCTCAAGATGAGAGGACAATGCGTCGGCTCCAACAAGGAACTCGGACTGGATAAATTCCACCGTCTCCAAAGCCAAAGCCAAGTCGAATACCTCCTACCGACGCTCAGCACCTGGACCGGCGACGTGAACCCTAGCTCAGACTGGAGGCAGCTGACGACGGAATGCACGCGAATCGACAAGCTCAAAGTCCACCTCGGCATGGGCGGCAACCTGGGCGGCGGCACGAGCGAGACGCTCATGATCAGGTTCGGACGCAACACGAAGAATCCGCCGACGGAGATGGTCGATGAGCCTTACCGTGATACGTGGTACAATAGAGAGGTTGATCTCAACAAGGTGTTTGGGACCGAGACTGTCTTCGTCAGGGATCTGGATAAGTTTACCGTCTATTCGGTGAAGAAGCCTTGGCAGTTGACGGCCAAGAGGATGGACATGTGGATGATTTCGAGTTTGTTGCCCCCTTTTTTTTTTTTACCTTTCCGAGCAAAGTTGGTTGGTTATGCTCAACACTTTGGTCCCTTCTTAGGTGTCTTCTTCACGGCCCGGTGCGTCGACTACCCTTCTCGATGGATCCGAAACAACCAGCATATGAATGTCAACGAATGGTTCGAAGCTCTGGGCAAAGACAACTATGCGAGGGAGCTGGTTCGTCCTCTGTCTTTTGAGAAGTGGTTTTGGGTTGATAAGGCGCCGAAGCCGGAGGAGAAGTCTGGGGGGTTGCATGAGGCGGGGGAGTTTTGATGGGATTGTGTTGATAGTAGTTGACGTGCGAAGGTAGTTGTGATGAGTTTGGAAGAGGCAGTTTAGTTGGTTGGTTGACTATAGTTGAAGAGACAGTTAGCTAGTTGACTATCTATACTCCTCTCGCACCATGGCCAACTTCAACTCTACTATGTGCGCATACAAATATGTAGGTAGATTCAACCAAAGAGCTCTTCTCTTCTTCTCAACTCCAGTTACCTCTGTAGGTTCACAACTCGCCGCCAACTCAACAAGACTATACAGCTCGTTCCCTTCTCTACTAAACACCACGCCGTCAAAACGAAATAACGTTCCAATCCTCATGATGAAGATCCATCTTCCACTCGCCCCCATCGGCAATCCACTCCTCAATGTCCTTTTCCTGACGAGCTCCCATTGCGCTCGAGCCGGCACAGAAGGCCTCGATCATGATGCCTAAAACGAGACAAAAGCTGTCAGATACATGTATATATATATATATATATATATATATATTCGAGACTTACTCTTAGGCAGCATCTGATCGTCGCCCCCCCTGGCTCACAACCGTAACGCTCTTCAACTCCTCGAAAGCAACACTCGCCTTCCCACCACCAAACGCCTTCTGCAGATCGACGGCCAAGGGAAACACCTCATTCGCAGAAGGCTTATGAGCAAGCAGGAAGCGGCCGGTCCGACCCGGAGGTAAACGTCGTTGTTCGTCCCAGCCCAGTTCCTGCCCTCGATCTCGAGCTTGACGTCGAGCCGGTCAAAGTGGCTGCACGGCGGCTTGGCCTCCCAGTCTTCCGGGTTGACGTAGCCCTCCCAGGCTCGGTAGTCTACGTCGAGCCAGATGTCGCTCCCGTGGCTGGAGTGGATTTGGAGCTCTTTGTCGAGGGAGGCGAACTTGTTGTGTTCGACGTAGATGGCTGATTTTGCGCACCGGGCTCGGAACTTGATGCCTACACAGACGACAACGATGGGTGAAAAAAAGAAGGCATATCGTGTGTATGTTGGCACTTACCTACGAGTCCCCATTCATCGCCTCCGAAGAGAACATTGGTCGATCTATCCCTGATGCGAATGAGCCTGATTCGATTCACGTCAACCGACTTGTCCTGGAAGATGCTCTCGATATCAATCCGCTGCCAGTGATGGAAACCCGCAGCAGGACTCTCCACGATGGTATGGAGATGCGACCCTTCGTTGACAAACTGAAGCTTGAGAGTATCAAACGTCCCCTCCGACTTGCCGTTCTTGAGCTGGATGCCGAAGCTGAGCTCGTCGAAGTGGGTGCAGATCCTCCGCTGCGTCTGGGCGGACCACTCCCAGCGTTGTAGACCGCTGGGTCTCTTGGTCGGGGAGTCGACTGCTGCTGGCTCGCTGCAGCGGAAGGACTGGATCGCGTCGTTGAAGACGGAGAGGTGTTCTTGGCTGGGCTGGAAGAGATCGTGGCCGGGGAATGAGGATAGGAACTTGCCGCCCTTGCAACCGGGGTCTCTATTTACGATATATATCAGTCTCAGGCCTCTCTTCTTCTCTCTCTCTTTCTGAGAAAGAATAAAGACTCACGTGTAAAAGTAACAGTCACCGGCAGCTCCATTGGGTAGCAGCGAGGTGATTTGGCTGGCAAAGTCCTTGGGCACGTCGACTTATACTTTTGTTTTAGCCCCCCCCCGCCCGGAGAGAGAGAG
>LKCN02000017.1:232357-259833 GCA_001633055.2 Ophiocordyceps polyrhachis-furcata BCC 54312 | reverse complement strand
GAGAGAGAAAGAGAGAGAATTATATACTCACCACACTGGCCGAGACTGGCCGCAACAGTAGTGCAAGGCCCTTGGAAGTTGTTGTTATTGCACATGTAAACGCTGGGATGCTGCTTCGCCGGATCCTGGTCCCAAGAGCAGTCGATGTCGATGGCAGGCAGCATGCCCGTCCTGTTCTCGGCCTTGGCGAAGGCATCGCAAACGGCCTTCCTCGAGAACATGTTCAGAGAAAGGTCCACCGGGTCGCCGGCGGTTGAACGGGCGCAGTCGAGGTAGAGGCTTGTTTGGAAATCCTCCGGAATGCCCATCTGGCAGGTCCTGAACCGGGTGCAGAAGCCTTCAGCCAACCCTATCAAAAAAAGGCAGAGAGACACAACAGTCAGCCTGAGACGGGGTAGGTCGGAGATTCAGAGAAAAGGGTGTTCACTGTCGGTTGAAAGAGACGTTGTTGCCTCCCCCCTCTTGCTGCGGTGTCCGTTGTTGGACGGGGTAGTAGAGTGAAGCAGCATCAAGATAACGTCGACCAGGTGAGGCATATACGCCACCACCAGGGCGCCGACGTTGTCTGGAAGGTAGCCGTCATACTCGACGAAGCAACCGACGTATGTGAAGATGTCGTAGAGTAGAGATTGCACCAACTCGCCGGTCGAACCTTGCATGTTCTGCAGCCCCTGGTTGATGGCCTGTGCCTGAGCCAGAGATAGGCCTGAAGAGAGAAGAAAAGTGAGCAGTCTAGACAAAACAAGAGAGAAGTCCTCTGCTACCGCCCCCTTACCGGTTTTCCGGCCACCACCGCCGCGACCGTTTCTGCCGCCTTGAGCCGTCGTCAGTGACGTGGTCTGCCGAGGCCTCGAAGGCCCTGCAATGGGCTCGGGCGAGGGAGAAGCAGAGGCAGGCTGCGGAGCGAAATGCCACTCCGACCCCGTCGCCCCAGGAAAGCGGAAGAGCAAGGGGATATACCCGGCCTCGACAGGTTTCGCATCTTCATTGTCGCAGAAGCCTTCCGTGGATCCGATGGAGCCCCGGAGAGGAGTATAGCAGCCGGCGGCCTTGGGGACGAGCTGGAAGGCTCGCTGGCCGTCGCCCGACCTGGTTACCCAAAGCCAGTGTTCGTACTGAGGGACGCCGTCGGGCGAGTATCCCGTCGGCCGTGGAGGAGGTAGCAGCCGGCTGGGAGACGGATGGGGGAAGAGATCAGCCGGAGTCGTGCTGTCGAGAAGGAAGACGCTGTCCGGCGACGGAAACGACCAGTGGACTTGACCGTTTCTGTCTTGGAAGCGATAAACCCTATCGTTGTCTGACCTGTCATCATCGTCTTCTCTGTCCGTTGCTATCCGCGGCCAATGGCGAGGTCGCCGTCCGGTCGGCAATGATTCCGGCCAGGCCTTGAGCTTCACCGGCCCCTTTTCCTTTCCTGCTTCTTCCAAGGGGGGGCAGACGGATGACGGCTCCGTCGTCCCTTGTTCTATGTCTTGTGGCCGGGGCGCCGTTGGCTTCGGTCTCTGCCTCATCCTCGGAGGCGGCAATGCAGGCGCTGTTGTGCTGGAGTCTTGATCTTGTCGTCCAAAACTCAGAAGCGCACGGCTTTCCTCTCCGGGCAAGGGTATTTCATCCGGGAACCGCCGCATGCTTCTCTCGGGCGAGTCTTGCCTGTGCCTTTGCCTTGGTGAAGACTGTGGCCATGGCCGCCCTTGGTTGGGCGAGACGAGGCCGTGGAAGAAGGCTGCCATGCGGCGAAGCCGGCTCGGCCGTTGCGGTTCCGTCAAAAAGCGCATTCGAGGTCTCCTGGACGACGGCGGAGTAGGGCTGGGCTGACGGGGGCGTGTACCGGGATGGATGGGCCGAACGTTTTCGTAAGTCCCGGACCGAGGGGCGGCAGGGCGGAGATAGCCGTCTTCGTCGACCTCAGGCGGACCTCTGGTAGCGGGAGGATTCTTCGGTTGCCTTATGGGGCTTCTCTTGAGGAGGAGGAGGAGTAGGGGATGAGATGAGTTGTCGATGGAAAGCGGCGGCAGTGACGGGTTATTGTTGTTGTCGTCCTCGGAGTCCAAGGGGACGGCAGAGATGAGGGCGGGCCATGGGGATAGAAGGAGAGCAAGGCAGAAGACGGCCTGCAAGGTGGTGGGCATGATGAAGCTGTTTTTTGATTGTGTATTGTACGTATGTATGTTAGGGGGGGGGGGGGGGTATGTATGTATGTATATACATATATATATATATATATACATATGTATGAAGAAGCCCTTTGAAAGTGTTGAGAGAGAGGAGAAAAGCATATGCAGGTATCACAAGCAGTTTGCTATAGATTGATGCACAGCAACGTGGGCTCATGTTCATGAATATCTCACGAACTATAGGATCTTGACTTGACATCTATCTTTCCCCCTATCTGATCCGTCAGGAGAGGGAGGTGGTGCCAGTGTGACGTGATAAAGCTTAGACACATACATACATACATACATACATACATACATACATATGTATATGCATGGAGATGTCGTGGGTCGGTGGCAGAAGAAGCAGAAGGCGGCAAATTCGATCCTACATGTGTAAACACTATCTTCATCGATGGAGAAAAGAAACCGACATTCCTTTCGCCTTGGAGGATTCGTCAACACAACTCAGCACAAGTTCTAGACCCTTTCGTCGATGTGTTATCAGACTGCGGACGACGCTGCTGTCTCTATAAAAAGCCTGTTCGAACCTGTCTTGCCCTCTCTCTCCCCTGCTTCTGTCTTTCTTCTTTCTCCCCCTCAAGTGAAGACCTTTCCTTATGCATACAGACATACAATACATGTACATACATACACATAGATTCACCTGCAAACTTCTCCCAACAGGAAAATAGCAGCATCAAAATGTTCGAAACTTTAACCTATACTTCCTAGGTAAGTAGCCGTATTCAGAGGTTGTGTAAGTAGTATAAATGCCCTTTCGCCGTTCGGCCAACTGCTCCTTATTCGCACACCATCTCTCACCAACCTCGACGTCTCAGCTTACCACCAGCCAGCCAGCCAGCCCGTCATGTTTCTCTTCACAGCCATAGCTAGGCCTAGGGGTATCTCGTCTTACATACCTACCTCCTATGTGCATACATAAATACATAGATTCAGAAAGTCATGACCTAAAAATGGCTGACCTGACACACCCTTGTCTTCCTCCCCATACATACATACATATCCCTTCCAACCAACCCATAACGTATACATACATACATACATACATATGTGTCCGTATCCAAATACCTGAGAGAGGTTACGACATCAAACCTTCAGCCAGTCTAGACTATTCCATCCCTAACCTCAACCATCTATGTATATCTTCCGTCCAACTCTTTTCTCACAGGCGTATTAATAGCCATATCCCCCCCCCCCCCCCATTGTCTATTCACTTCCCCCATCAATGCCATTGTTCAATACACAATAAAATCAACCCTTTTCTACCTCTGTTCCACATGGCAGCAACGTCAGTCCTCAGCCAGTCACATGACTTGCTCCTCTGCATCCTCGACCACCTCCCCTTCGCCTCCCTCCTCTCCCTAAGCCTCGTCAACAAGCACATCCACCAGACGGCAAAGCCACACCTCTACTCCGCCATCGAAACAACCTGGTCCACAACTCCCTCCGCCGCCCCCGCCGTCCTACTCCTGCGCTCCATCCTCGAGAGGCCCGAACTAGGTCGCTATATCCGCCATCTGCGTCTCGACGGCGATGGATTCGGACAAGATGCAGTCGCAGAGCCGCCTGCCTGCCCTCTCGACCACCTCTCTTTCGCAAGGGCTTCCAAACTCATTCTCGACACCGGTCTTCCGTACGCCAACTTCTGGCTGGACGAGTTGAGATGCGGCACGGTAGATGCCATGGTAACGACCCTCCTCATGACAACGCCTCGTCTGAAATCCCTGTTCCTCGGACCCAACTTCACCGTCAGAAGCCGAGTCCTAGGCAAGATGCTCCAAACCGCCTTGACAGACCCATCATCATCAGAGCTACCGACCTTCCAAGACCTCGGCCAAGTAACCTTCTCCCCCAGGTACAACCAACACCTGCAGCTCTACGTCAACAACACGACAGAAGTCCTCCCCTTCCTAAGACTCCCCAAACTCCAAGACCTATCCCTCTCTCTCGACAACCCAAACCTCTTCGCGGGGCCTCTACGCGTCCCGCCTTCGTCCCTGACGTCTCTCGAGGTCTCCAGGCTCAGGGAGACGCCGCTGGTGTCGCTTCTCGCTCCTCTCAGGCGTCTGGAGAAGCTGCATTGGAACTGGTCCTACCAGCCGGACCTCGACGAGGGTGTCAGCACAAACGTCATTCAGCTCAACGCCATGACCCAAGCCTTCAACCAGGTCGGAGAGACGCTGACGGATCTGACCATCGAGGCGGAAACCCGTCCTTCCAACACGGCCGGCTATTATCACCAGCCCCCTCCCCTGGAGATAGAGGGATCGCTGGACGACTTGATCCAGCTCAGCCGGCTGAAGAGGCTATCTATCCCATGGGTCTTCTTGATGGGCTTCACCGACTCTTCGGCGAAATGCTCGCGGCTTCCGCTGCCGCCCAGTCTCGAGGTCTTGACCCTCACAAACCATTTATCGACTGATGAGCAGTGGGAGTGGCACCATGATGCTGTCTTGTCTACCATCAAATCCGAGCTCGGCCGTTGGACCCGCCCAAGCTCATCCAACCTGAAACGAATCATTCTGCCTCTCCCACTCTCTCATGACCATCAAACATTACAGGAGGAACTCGGCGAGGCGGCAGGCATAGAGTTGGCATGGACATAGAAACATTTTTGTATTTTTTGTTACGAATTGATGGAATCCAATGCATTAATTGATAATTGTTTCATTGCCATGGACCGCAGAGTTTCCAATGCTTTAAAGAGATGGAAGGGAAAGGGGAAAGAAGGACAAGAGGGTTTTTACTACCCCTACGATGCCTGAGCCAAACAAGGCACCTCTCACAGGTCCTATACGGAATGGATGATGATAGGGGTAAGAAGAACCTTTAGTACTATGTAGAAGCAGCTCGAGAGAGCTGGCGTAGAGAGGTAGGTAGGTAGGTAGGTAGGTAGGTAGGTAGTAGGGTTAGGGTTAAGAGAGGAACAGACTAAATTACTACATGTGCCTGCAGCCCAATCAAAGCACGAAGACAGGCACCATAGCCCAGCATACTAAATGACGACAACGTCTCAGAATGCTGACATGCTTGACGCCAACCGAGTTTTCCCATCAGAAGAAGAAGAAGAAGAAGAAATCACACAGAGGTTCCTCATGCGGCCCGATATCGTGACGAGATGGACAACACGCCACCGGGCTCAATAGACTCGTCCACTGCCCAGAAACCATCTGGCACTGATCCAAGCTCCATCCGCGGTTAGTTGTTATTCTACTCGTATCTGCCGTTTCCAACCAACCAACCCCCTTCCTAGATGCCGTTTCCGCCCTCGTCTTCGCGGCGTCCATGTCGCTTGTTTACTTCATCGTCTTCCTCGTCTTCAGGAGACGGCATCCAAGACTCTATGCTCCAAGATCATACCTGGGCTCGCTTCCACCGAGGTAAGTAAGACCTTGTCGGTTCCACCGGCCGGATCGGACAGACGGGCAATGGTGAAAATGATAACCCCCCCCCCCGTCTCAGAGAACGCAGCATCGAACTAGAAACCAGCTGGTTCACTTGGCTCTGCACCCTGTCCAAACTCCCCGACGCCTATGCTCTCCCCCGCCAAGGCCTGGACTCGTACCTCTTCCTACGCTTCCTCCGCATCTCGTCCATCATCTGCCTAACCAGCATCCTCATCTCCTGGCCTGTCCTGTTCGCCGTCAATGTCACCGGCATGGGTGACGAGAGACAGCTCGAGAGTCTGACGTACAGTAACATCGACATCAGCAAATCGCCTACTCGCCTCTACGCCCATTGCTTCGTCGGATGGGCCGTCTTCTCCTTCGTTATATACACCATCGTTCGCGAATGCTTCTTCTACGCTCAGCTACGGCAGGCATACCTCGTCTCTCCGCGTTATGCAAGTCGCATCTCATCCCGAACGGTTCTCTTCGCTTCCATCTCCACGCATCTCCTTGACGAAGCAAAGCTGGGCTTAATATTTCAAGAGCCCATTCGTCGGATTCACTTCCTAAGAAAGACA
The DNA here is from genome assembly GCA_001633055.2 of Ophiocordyceps polyrhachis-furcata BCC 54312. Lineage (NCBI taxonomy): Eukaryota > Fungi > Ascomycota > Sordariomycetes > Hypocreales > Ophiocordycipitaceae > Ophiocordyceps > Ophiocordyceps polyrhachis-furcata. The sequence continues at coordinate 253,689 of LKCN02000017.1, read as the reverse complement.
GATAAGCTAGACCTCCTGGTGAAGAATCGTCACAAGGCGGCCATACAGCTCGAGAAGGCAGAGGTAGATGTCATCAAGGCCCGCTCAAAGCCATCTCCCGACTCTGGTACACCAACCGTCGCATCGAGACGGTCCGAGCTGCAGAGACTCGTCGTCGAAACTGAGCGGGCTCAGACGCAATGGTCTCAAGGTAAAACCGACCTCGTCGGTGCCGTCTTCGTCGAGTTTTCCACCCAGGCCGGCGCCGAGGAAGCCTACCGGGCCGTCAACCACCATCTCGGCAGACGATGCGTCAAGGCCATCGGCGCCAAGCCCAGCGAGATTATCTGGAAGAATCTGGCATTTTCGTCGTGGGAGCGCTTCACCCGCAAGTGCATCGTCTATGGCTTCTTCACCGCCTTCGTCATCACTTGGGCCTTTCTCATCGTTGCCATCGGCTTCATAGGGAAAGCTGATAAACTAAGGACATTACCCGGCATGGCGTGGATCAATAACCTGTCCAAGGTGATTCAACCTCGTTACCGCCCCATCCCTTTCTTGAATTGACCCCCCTTTCATCAGGTTTCCTTTACTCTCATCATTGCCTTTGTGCCTCCTATTCTCATGATCATCGTCATGTGGCCCGTTCCCCTCCTCATGGGGCTATTTGTCAGGCTCGCCGGTATACCGAGTCTATGCCAGGCCGAGCTGTTCACCCAAAACGCCTGCTTCGTCTTTCAGCTCACACAAGTCTTGATAGTCCAGACGATTGCTGCTACGATACTACCGACGATGACGCCACTCGCACAAGGTGCCTCGACCCTCTTGCCGTCGTTGAGAAAGACTCTTCCCACAGCGTCCAACTTCTACATTTCTTATTTCCTCCTTGAACTCGTCTTGGCTTTCGTCATCTTCACCCTGGGTATAGCTCCATTCCTCGTGAGGTTGCACTACAAGTACTTTGCGAAAACACCCCGTGCCATGTTTGAGTCGTGGACGTTTCTTCCTCATCGCTCCTTTGGAAGTCTCCTACCAACACTCGCCACTACTGTCTGTATCAGTGAGATGATGCCCATCTCGGCGGCGTACGTACGAGCCAAGAATAACCGTCTTTCTACTTAGGCCTCGTCTTCTCAGCCATCGCCCCCCTTGTCCTCGGCCCGTCGACCCTGCTCCTGGCAACACTCTACTTTGCATGTCGCTACGACATCTTCTTCATATCAGGCGGAGCCGTCGACACTCAGGGGCTTCTGTATCCGCAGGCTCTCAAGCACTTGTTTGCCGGCGTCTATGTTGCCGAGGTCTGCCTGCTTGGCCTCTTTGCCATTTCCAAGGCGGCTGGCCTGACCATACTGATGGCCGTCTTCTTGATATCCACCGCTGTGTTCCAGGTCGCCATCTTCAGACGTCTCGACCGCTTACTTTATAGATTTCCAGTTGAGATGGAGGGAAAATCACTTTCAAGTACTGGCGACGACATCTTCAAGTTGTTCAAGCATAGAGTCGACGCTGAACTCGCCCCCTTACTCACCATCATCGCGGCAGACGAGCCAATAGCTTATACAAGCAAAGTCGAAGCCGAGGCCTATCTACCACCCTGTGTCACCAGCAAGACCCCGACGCTCTGGATCCCAGCTGACTCGGCCGGCATATCCAAGCAGGCAGTCGAGATGACGGGAAAGATGGTTCCCATAACCGACGATGGCGCCACCATTGATGACAAGAATAGGATCAGCTGGGATACGGAAGGCGCTCGTCCGCCTATATGGAAAGAAAAGATTTACTACTAGTACTAGGTATCTACCTAGGTCTACCTAGGTAGGTAGGTATATACGGAGGATGAGACCACAGAGCAGTACCTACCTACACAAAGCAACAACCCGTGTTAACTAACAAGGCTCCTGTGACCGTCAACGTTACGAAACCAGTATACTTTCGTCTCCGCCTGCAAGGAACCAAAAACCTCTCTCTTACTTCCTCTCTTTCCATCTGTAATACACAATACCTAGGTAGGCGGTAGTCGTTCCACCCAAACTATCCGCATCACGTGATACCCTCTAAACCTACCACCCACAAGTACATACATACATACAACCTACCAAAGTCAGTGAGTGATATCATCACCATTCACCACCACCACCACCACCACGGCACCACCTACTACTACTACGAGGAACTCCATACTCCCTCCAAAACTCCACACAACAATGCCCACCACCGCCAAAACCCTCCCCCCCCGCCTCGCCGACAAAACCATCCTCATCACCGGCGCCTCCTCAGGCATAGGCCGCGCCACAGCCCTCGAATTCGCCCGCGCAACCCCCCCCCACAACCTACGGCTCGTCCTCGCCGCCCGACGCATCGACTCGCTCCACGCCCTCGCGCGGCAGATGGACCAGGAATTCGGGACGCGCGTCCGCGTGCATCCCGCTCAGCTCGACGTCAGTGATGCCGATGCCGTGCGCCGCTTTGTCGCCTCGCTTCCCGAGGACATGAGGGATATACACGTCTTGGTGAACAATGCGTCGGTTTTCCTCCTCTATTTTCACCATGGTCCGCTTGGAAATAACAACATCTTCTTTAATTTTTTTATCAGCGGTCTTGTCAAGGGAGTCGCAAAATCTCCAGATATCAAGGAGGAGGATATCAACATCGTCCTCTCCACCAACTTAACCGGTTTAATCAACATGACCCAGGCCATCCTCCCCATCTACCTCGCCCGCGGCGGTCATGGCGATATCATCAACATCGGCTCTGTAGCCGGTCGAAAAAAAAAAAAATCAACCCTCCTCTTCACCCTCGTCTCCCTCTTCTAACAACCACCAAACCCCCGTCATTTACATAGGTCGTGACGCCTACCCTGGTGGCTCCATCTACTGCGCTAGCAAGGCCGCCGTCCGCAGCTACACCGAAAGCCTGCGCAAAGAACTCATCTCCACCCGCATCAGGGTCATCCAGATTGATCCGGGTCAAGTCGAGACGGTATGCTCACGAAATGCCCGCTTGACTAGGTACCCACCGCTCATACATGTACTGCAGGAGTTTTCCCTCGTCCGATTCGATGGCGACAAGGCAAAGGCCGATGCCGTCTACGCGTGAGTCCATCACTTCCTTGACATCAGCCTACCTACACACTCACCAATCTTGATGCCTCGACAGAGGCTGCGAGCCCTTGACGCCCCAAGATGTGGCAGAAACCATAGTCTTCGCAGCTGGCCGCCGCGAGAACGTAGTCATAGCCGAATCGCTACTTTTCCCCAACCACCAGGTGAGGCCGTCAATACCAGAATCCGAGTGGCTGATGGCTCAATCTCTTGTTAAAGGCTTCCGCTCAACACGTACACCGAAATACATAACCTTTCATCTGCCTCTCTTGCAGCGTGATGGAATGCATCTGAATGATCTCATCTTCACTCCCCCCCCTTCCGCGGTGCCATCTATGTATGTACACCCCAACTCCGGCACCGCCACCCACTGCCGACATGTTCGAGAATTTCTCTTGCCACGCATCCACTGTGCCCAGAGGCACTGCTCCATCGCGGATCGAATGCGAGGCCTTCTTATATCGATAAACTTCTTTCTTCCCGGCGTCCGTTAAGGATTCCGCTATAGTGCGGACCCTTGCCATCAGTGATGGCATCGCCGGGTATCATGTATTGCATCATTTGCATGGGAGGAGGAAAAAAGGAGACAAGTCACTGTCCAACGCGTCAATGTCACGCAATCAAAGTTTGGCGCCTGATGACGGCCACCAATCGAAAAAAAAAAAACCCTTTTCATACTTGACCGAGTCTTTTCCCATCGTCGGTTGAAAGTAATATCCGAGACGCCATGCTAAAAAAAAAATGCAGGGACGTTTAAGGACACAGAAAAACAACATAGGAAAGCGTCATGCCAGAGGCGAAATCGTTCCGGTAGCACGGGCCCCGGCGCGATAGAACCGCCTCAGTCATCAGTATGGAGGAACAACGGAGAAATAGACTCGCCGTAATGGTTGCGGCGGATGGCTTCTGCCAGCAGTGATGATAGATCAAGAATAATCAGCTTTCCCGTCCTCATCGCCGTTTCCTGGCTGATGGGAAAGCTATTGGTGACGACAATGCTATCGATGCACTCGCACGCTTGAAGCTGTTGCAGGCAATCTCCGCCAAAGACACCGTGAGTGGCAATGCAAAAGACCTTTTTGGCACGACCCTTCTTGACTACCGTCTCGGCCGCGGCGATCCATGAGCCAGGCTTGTCGATCATGTCGTCGACTATGAAGACGGCCCTGTCTTTGACGTTTCCGACAAGAGTGATCATGTGCTCATCCTTGGTGTTTTGGAAGGCATCGTCTTCCTCGTCAGAACTGACCGCCGGATCGCCGCCTCCGTGACTCTGGCGGTCGTGCGTGAAGAAGGAAGAAGCATGAGACGTGGTCATGGAATCGTCATCCAATATGCCATGCTCAGCTGACCGTTCGACAGACGGAAAGTTGTCCTCTACGAGGTGGCCTTGAACCAGACGGCCGTGAATCACCTCGCGCACACGCTCATCATGGTAGTCTTGATCCCCATTGGTAGAGGGCCGACGGGACGATCGCGGCGGCGGCGGCGTCTTCGTCGACACGACGACAGACTGCGGACTGCTTCCCGATACCTTCAGAGGCACCTCGACCTGGCGTATTGGGGAGCCTCTAGCATCCGTGATCGTCCTTGAGCTCCTCACGGGGATGGTCTCACGAACGACGCCACGGCCATTCTCTGATTTGGGTGTATGGGGGGCCTCCACACACCTGTCGGCAGGGTTCAAGACTATGCTTGTCGTCATGCTGGTGCCTCGTTTCCTGTCCGTCGTCACCATGCCGAAGTTGAGCTTAAGAGCATCGGCAAGAGACGTGGCTCGCTTCGTCCCGCCGGCGTTTTTGGAGACAACAACAGCTTCACGCCAGTCGGGCACATTGGCCCGAATCCACTTGGCAATGATGGGTTCGGCGTGAAGGTTATCGACAGGACACTTGAAGAAGCCTTGCATCTGTGACGCATGCAGATCGACTGTGATGACATGCTTAACGCCGGCAACTCCTAATAGATTGGCAAGCATGCGTGCGGTGATGGCGCCTCTATGAGACTTCTTCTTGGACTGACGACTGTAGGGGAAGTAGGGGAGAACGGCTACAGGGAGCCGTCAGCAATTCGCGAAGCACCATGGCCTAGGTAGTACAAACCAGTGATCTTGTTGGCCGAGCCGCCTTTGCAGGCGGAAATCATGATGAGAAGTTCCATGATCGAGTCGTTGACCCGAGTGCTGCCAGATTGCACGACAAACACATCCTTTTCCCGAACGCTCGTCAGGATTCTAACGCTCGTCTCACCCTGTTTTTCCCGACCGTCAGCCAGCAGCTCGCGGCCGCCGACGGGTCAAGCTCACGTTAGAGAACTGTGTCAGTTCAGCGTCGGCTGCATACATGCCCAGGTGCTCGCATATCTGCCCTGTGAGAGCCGGGCAGGAATTGCCGGCAAAGATGAGGGTGTTGCGCATCGTGGGCAGATGCAGGAGTGGGAAAAGGGGGAGGGGGTGGAGGAGAAAGAAAATTTTCGCGTGTTTGCCTCAGGTTTGACTCTTGAGTGCGTGCTACGGACACAAACAATAGCATATTGCCGAGTGGGCGGCTGCTGCACAAACATGCGATGGTGTACATACGTATGCACATGCAGAGAATGACAGTTTAACCGACGGTTAACCGAAGTGGGCAACACACCTACCCCTCTTCTTCTCCCCAATCAATACAATGAGTAACGACGACGGAACAGAAGAAAAGATCGCGAAGCTGCCTATGCCTCCTTCAACTGTGCATCTATCGACATGGGCATTCGTAATCTGACAAAAAATATTCAGCCCCTTGGCCAACATTATGCTCTGCAAGACGAAACGGTCGTCATCGACGGCCCGGCACTGGCATTTCACATCCTTCACCTCTGCAGGATCAATTGCGCGGCTGAGCCATCTGATCGACTCATCGCGCAGTCTACTCTGAAATGGCTGAACGAGCTTGCTCACGAAAGAGTCACAATGTAAGTCTGGGTTTCCCCTTTCTAAACTGATGGAAGATCCTCAGCTAAACGCACAAGTGAGGCCATCTACTTTGACGGACATGTCCCGCCCTTCAAACGTACCGTCCGTATGGAAAGACTGATGCTGAATTACGCTGAGCTTTCACGCCTCTTTTCCGGAAATCCAGAAGGCTGTCCACGGAAGCAGGTAGCTCGTGATGATCGAAGACGACTTGCAGACTACTTCAGCAACGACGCACCCGATTTCATGCCAGTCCTCGACCCCAGCTTCTTTGTTTCAGCCGTTATCGACGCGCTACGACAGAGCCCCAGATACAAAAACTTAACCTCGATCGTTCCTGACGAGGCAGATGCTTATTGTGCCGCTCATGTATCAGCACGAGGCGGCCTCGTACTGACATCAGACTCGGATCTGCTAGTCTATGAACTTAACGAGGGAAAGGTCGCCTTCTTTCGTGATGTGTCACGAGACTCCGACTCACAAATTACCTGCTCCCTCTTTTCACCCACCCAGATATGTGAGAGGCTTGGATTGCCGGCGTCCGAAGGTCTTCTTCGACTGGCGTATGAGCAGAAACGAGCACCCCATTCTACCCTACCAGAGCTCGTCTGCGCTTGTTCCCGACCAATCGCAAACGAATTTGATTACCGGAGTTTCAGCAAGCAATATCAACTCCTTCCAGAGCACAGTCTCTCACGCGCACTCCACGATGGCTCTTTGACGGCTCTTGATACAAGGGTGTCTGAACTGGTCGTTCAGCTCAGTTCGTGTCCTCCAACGCAGCGGAGCAGCAATGACGACGCCCTCATAATGTATCTCCCCGTTCTGATGGAGAATCCCCAGCGTGGAACTGCCTGGGAGCAAACCACGCCCCTCCGTCAGCTGGCATATTCCCTATTGTGTTCAACAGTGTCACCGCCAGGTACATCGGTCTCGGAATACAGGAGGATTCAGGATGTGTCTCAGAGGGGCAGAAGGGTTGAGACGATTCCTCCTGCCGAAGCTGAGGCGCTCATCGACGAGACCTTGAATGTCATGGAGTGCATGAAAGAAATCGCACGTTCATACCAGGTTTCATATTGGCACCTCATTTGCATGGCTGTCGAAGCAAACGACTGTCGAAAGCGGGACAAGCAGTCACTGACCTGGCACGTATTCCAACAGCAACACCAGCCAAGTATGGTCGACGGCAGCAGAATCAACTGGGATACGGTGCACTTCTCTGCCCATCTGCAGGCTGCGCTCTTTTCCTTTCGACTCCTCTTTCAGCTGCTGTCCGTTGTTCGACAGGGGCCGAACGGGTCGGCTCTCCCTTCGAACGCGCGACAACTGTGGTCTGAACTGCTACAGCTCCCGCCTCTGGCCAGGTTCCCGGACATCGGTGATGCGATGCGCCTCCTTCTGCTGCCAAAGAAAGACGCTCTGATACGAGATCTGAGCAAATCGCCTCACTTTGCCACGACATCTGCGCCTGACCCTGAAGGCTGGAAAGGCGTCAAGAAGCGGGCTGCAGGCAGGATCAAGAACACTTGTCCTACACCTTCGGCTAACAAGTCCAGTAATTCGATGAAAAGCAACATGTTTGGACTCTTATCCAATGAATAAAACTCAACTTGAGAGCGATTGATGCTCAATCCCGTATTCGCCACAACTCCAGGCTGTGGTACAGCAACGCTGCTCATCGCCAAAAACGTGCCTTTCACCCTGTTCCTCTGCCACGATCCACCACCATCCAGGTCCTAACGGGCCCATGAATATCGTCCATCAGCTTAAGGAACGGGTCCACCACCTCTTCCTGAGCATCCTTGGCATTTTGCAGCAAGTCCTCCTGCGAGTGGCCACCTTGGACATTGCGAATGATGCGCCAGGCTCGGCGGAACTCGTCACGTATCGACACGATACCATTGTGTGTAACGGTGCGAGCAACGTTGTGGTCAAGCTCAAATGGATCCTCAATAGCGAAAAGGTAGCGGTGACGCACTTCCTTCACCTCTGCTCCCCTTTTCAACTGCTTGTCTCGAGACGGTGCTTGTTGAATAGAGGCTGTGCTGCCGCCCCCTTGTTGCTCGACGACCGTCTTGGCACCGGTCCAATGCTTCTCCTGTTTGGTCAATAACCCGCCTTGGGTCCGCAGGCTCAAGACATCCCTTCCCCAGTCAAACCCCTTGGCCAATCCCGTGCTCATTATACCGTTGTGAGCATAGTACTCGAAGAAGCCACGCAGCAGATGTCCGATGCCTTCGCCGTTCCTATTGAGCTGATTGGCGGCTGCGAGGTGCATAATCTGACGTTCATCGCGCCAGAACCGGATATTGCAGCCGCGGCAACAGATCGTGGCCTCTACCTCGGCGGCGGACGGGTTCGGGGGAGGCGGCGGTGCGAGCTGCTGCAGGTTGGGGCACACAAAGGGCTGAGCCACGTTGACAAGATAGTGCAATACCATCAAAACGTAGCCGTAACTGCTGAGAGTGCCGCGATAGCCCGAGTTGATTTCCCGGACTTTGGCCCAGTGCTTGACGAAGAGCACCATGGGCCTGACTCTGGAGTCTGTAAAAGAGTAGCAGCGCAAGAGCGCCGTGTTGTGCAGAGCGAGATGAGCCGAGAAGTTGACGTCGCACTGGACGCCAGCCCCCGTTGTGGGGAACTCAAGAGGATCTCGATACCTCTTCTGCGGCTGGCTCGATACTGTGACGAGATGATGAAGCTGCCTGATGCTCATCACCAAGTCCACGACTTCAGGCGGCACGGGAATCACAAACTTGTAATCCGCTGGCCCTGTGAGAATCTTGCAAGGCGACGACTGAAGGAGTGATATATACTCCTTAGCATTCGCGGCCTGGCTAGCGCTGAGTTTGTCCTGTTTGATCGCTTCCTCCAGTCGTCGAGACATATGGAGACCTTTGTGCCACAAGCTCACGATCTCAAAGTCGACCTGGCCATTGTAATTGTCGACCATCTTCGACAACATGTTTCGCGGGTCCTTTTGTGCAATGCCAGAGACATATTGCCTCACAAGCAACTGCTGCACGGCGTCGAAGGAGCCCCTCGAAGCACGCCGCAAATTGACAAGAATAACCTTGGCTCTGGCGTAATACTGCGCGAGATCTTCATGCTGACCTTGCTCAAGCAGAAGCAGCTGAAAAGATGGGATTAATTTGATTTTCTCCAAAGCCAGTTGCAAATCGCGATTAAACGAAACCGGATCAACTCCGAGATTGCTCATCGATTGGATTCTGTTCCAGGTGGCTAGTGCCTGGTCAGTCTGCGCCTGGAAGCTTTGTAATGCTTCCTTTGCCGACCAGTTATCCCAACGCTGTACAAGCTGCTCTCCCTCGACTTGCGTGTAGACACCAAGAAGAGATCGATGGTTGGGCAAGTTGCGGATTGGCTGGAATGAGAGAGAAGGGTATCTGGCTAAGCGTCCCTGCAGTAGCGGATCCGAGAGGCCGTGGACAAAGGCCTTACATACACCGTCCAGGGTTGACCAGTCCGAGTCGGTGAACTCATGATAGTTCGAAATGGTAACGTCTCTTCCCCCTGCTCTTCGTAGAACCCTTTTAGCTAGCGCGTAATATGACGGAAGACTACTATCGGCTCCCTGTTGAAGCTGGTAGCAACCTGTTTCTCCATTCTCATCCAGGACCTCTGTATGCGACGATGGGTCAGTGTTGAAGCCGGCGTGATTGGAGGCCTGGACACCCCTGACTGGCGACGCAGTCTCGTGATCGTCGTCTGCCGGATCCTGAACACAGTTCTCCTCACCACTCTCCCACTTCTGACGTTCTGCAACGAGCGATTGCAGCAAAGACTCGGACGGCCGCTGGCAAAGCTTGATGATGGGTACCCTTGCGCGGGAGAGAAGCCTCGCACCCAAACCGGCGTCGAGGAAAGCCTTCTCTAACAATCGCGGGATCGGGGATTCGGCAGCATCAGGCTGGGGTATTGAATTGGGTGACAGCAAGCCGAGGTCCATGTCAGAAGCTTTGGTAGCGAAGCCGGACGACAGGCTTCCGAAGCATTTGAGCTCGACGGATTCTGCAGGGAAGTGCTGTTCCGGTTCGTGGATCGAGATGACATGGCGACATACAGCTTCAATATGCCGGCGAAACGTTTCCTTTTCTCCAATCTCTACTACGTCGATTTCGGATTGAGAAACGACCCGGTAACAGAGAGCGTCCAAAAACTCGGCCTGAGAAGCAATGTCTCCAGGAGTGGGACCATGTCGGCGATTCGGCTGGGAAGAGCCCGGGTCGTATAGAGATCGCTGATGGAAATGGGGCCGATTGTTTCTTTCCTGCTGAAGGGAGTTGTTGACCGTCGGAGGCGGATGTCTGTAATGCGAATGGTCGAAGTGCTGGGGTTTATGACGAAGATCTTGATGGGCTTGTTGGTAATGGGGTCGCGGGTCGATTGGTATCGACAGCTGAGAGCTCAATTGTCGTCTCTCAGCTTGGTTGGGGCGTCTCTTGCTGGCTCTGGGGGACTGATCCGACGACGGTTGTGCATCATTGTGCGAATTGCTGGCGAGGACGAGGCCGCGGAGACGGTTCTCCAGGCTGGTCGCTGCCAAAGCATCAAGGTTTTCCGACGCCATTGTCGCTTGTTAGACTCCGGGTCCTCGCTCGTAACAGAGGTCGGCGTTCTTTTCGGGCATGTTCGAGTCGACTTCAGCGTTGGATTGATCAGGCAGCCAACGAGGTGCATGCAAATATTGAGTATGTGCTGTAGCAGCAGTAAGCAGGTAGGAGGAGGTGGTGGTGGTTAATGGTTGGTTGGTTGGTTGGTAGGTTAGTCCCTGCAGAACAGCACATATACATATGTATGATATAGACCCGCTTTTTTATCGGTAACCCTAACCCTAATCCTTACCAATGCCTCCGGCGGCCTTGAATACTTCAGCAAGCCGCAACTTCAGCTTTTCGAGAGCACATGGTGGTTTTGCGTCCCCGCCCCTAGGAGACGATTTCCATCTCTTCTTCCGTAGGAGCGTCTAAATAGGCCTTCTACTTAGGGGCCTTCCTAACGCCGACCTTGTCCCCTAGGATACGTGACGATCTTCTACAAGATCATACCCTCGCATCCGACGCACTTGTTTAGCTAGATGGCATATCTTGTTCGAGTAGTCCTAGTAGTCGCTGTAGTAGTCGTCTTCCACTCTAACCTTATACGCGTATAGGTATGTAATGTCGTATTAACGCTAGAAGACGAGTGTATAGAACTATGCTGTTCTCAACGACAGGCTTGTAATATACAATTACTATATCTAAACGTTTGTAGACTAATAAGGGACTCTGAGAAGAGAGGGTTAGAAAGAGGACTAAAGAGGGGGCAACTGTTAATATCCCAACATTCTCCTACGACTCTATGCCCGGGTTGACTCTCTCCGTCTCGAAGGAATACTTACTCCCTGTCGATTGTGGAGGTACAGTTTACTGAGCAAAAAGGACGCGAATTTCTAGGTGGCAGTCTCACAAATGTCGCGTTATTTTCGCCGGGCCGCTGTAGATCTACCGAAGTATTCCCGGACCTTGCCCATCGCGTCGCTAAACGCACATACAGTGCGGAAGAACCGATAGAGCCTCATCAAGCAGCAAACACATACAGTAAACAAAGAGCTCTCTGTACTGTACCTCCTACTATGACCTCCCCTCCTCTCCCGCATAGGCTTTTGGGCTATTGAACTTGACGCAGCATCATCATCATCATCATCATCACCTTGTCCGCCCACTGCTCTCTCCCTTTTTGCCTCCAGTATCCTTTTTCCAGCCGCCTTCCTTCGCCCTCCGTCGATACCCTTTCTCGCCTCACCAACGGCCCGAGACAACTTAACTTCCACTGAAACGCTTCCGAGAGAAGCGCTTCGAGGGCCTTCTTGTCGTGATGAGCGCGCCTCCGCCGGGGAGCCAGAATGGCGCCCCCCCCCGCATCCGCAAAAAGCCGAACCCGCTGCGGCCGATGCGGAAACAGCCTCGGCCAGCAAACCCTCTCGTCGCGCCCGCTGGGAAAGCGCCCGCGCCCGCACCCGCGCCCCCTAAGTCGAGCCAGAAAGCGACTCCTCCTGCTACCGGCTCTACCAGCATTGAAGAGCTTCGCAAAAAATACGGTGGCTGGTCGGAACCACCGCCGCAACCTGTCAATGACATTCCCATCATGTTGACAAAGAAAGCTATTCTCAACGGAGCACGTTACCATCTCATGAGATTCTACCAGTCCAAGATGAACGAAAAGCCAATCGACCCCACCGATCAAGACGACTTCGTCCGTCCAGTCACCCTGCACAGACGAGATCCTAGACAGCCCCCACCGGGAAGACTTCCCAAGGTCGAGGATCTGGAGCAGCAGCAGATGGACGAGAAAGAAGTCGAGCGCATGGCCCAGATAAAGGCTGAGCGAGAGGCTCAACGGGCCATCGACCAAGCCAAAATCGCACCCGTCGCCAAAGAGGTCAATCCAAAGCGGCCCAAGAAGCAAAAAGAAGAGAAAATCATGTTCAACAGGGCACCCAAGACGGAAGCAGCAAAGAAGGAGTCTGATATCCGTTATGAGGAAGCGCTTCCGTGGCACCTGGAAGATGCTGACGGTAAGAACATTTGGGTCGGAACCTACGTTGCGGCCCTCTCCGAGTCTACCGTTGGCTTCATGATCGACGGGTCGGTCTTTCGCGTCGTGCCTCTTGAGAAGTGGTACAAGTTCACGTCGAAACCGCCTTTCCAGCCCTTTACCCTGGAAGAAGCAGAAGCCTTCATGAATAAAAAGATGGACGTTGGTCGATGGGTGATGAAGGACGAGGAGAGAAAGGCAGGCCAGAATGATTTAGAGGCAACTCGTCGTCTTTTGTATGGACGCGGTCAGATGGTCAAGACCGAGAGCGATACGTTCAAGGCCGCATCGAGACTCGAAAAGCTGGATCATGATGACCTCGACATATCCGGCGACGAGTTTCAGGACGACGACGAAGCGCCGCACTTTGAGCGCAACGACGACGAGGACACCAAGGAATCGAAGGAGAGGATCCGCCGCGAACAGCTGGGAGCGAACCTCTTCGGAGATGGGGACGAGCAAGAAGTCGATAAAGAGCTTCAGGAGCAGCTACAAGAGGAGCTCGAGAGGCAAAAGTACGGCAAGGCGACCAAGAAGGCACTCATCAAGCGAGACCGCGAGGAGATCTACGAAAGCGACGACAGTGCGGAGAAGCCCTGGAGCAGCTCTGTACGTCTCACAACTCCTACCCATTCGTCTGTCTGCTGGGCGCTAATAGAGATAGTCCGATGACTCGAGTGACGAAGAAGACGAAGAGAGCAAGCAGGATGAGAAGAAGGAGCCAGACGCCAAGGACGGCCAAGTCGAAGCCAAGGATAAATCCAAAGCTGCCCCTGCCAAGGGCACACCCACTCCGCAGGGGAAACAGAAGCCAAGCGATGCGCCCAAGAAGGGAAAGTCTCTGAAGCGCGCCGGGTCGCCAGCCCTGTCCGAGTCCAGCGGTAACGAGTCGTCCCGGAAGAAGATGAGGAAGATGGCTTCTCCGGCTGCGGGAAGTCGAGCGGGCACGCCGTTACCGCAGGCCAACCCTCTGCGCCGCACCAAGGCTGGCGGCGACGGCGAAGCAACCGCTGGCGAAGTATCGGACGGTGCGGGCCCGCGGAAGAAGCCGAAGCTCGCCGACAACAGCAGAAAGGGTTCGCCGGCGGTATCGAGGGCGAGCAGTCCGAACCCAGCGCAAGGTGGTGGTGAGTCACGTTTCCCGGCGTCCGCGATTGCTCTTGAGAGACTGGCTGACGCAACTTTCGTTCACAGGTGCGTCGCCAGCCCACCAGTCTGGCGCAGGGATCGAACCGTGGGAGATTCTTGAAAAGATCCCTCCTGATGGTATTGCCATCGGCGACCTCATCAAGCTTTTCCACGGTCGTGTTGGCGACCGATCTGGGCAGATGCCCAAGGCCGAGTGGATCAAACTTGTGAAGCAGCTTTGTGACTACGGGCCAGATAAGAGGCTGCGCCGCAAGTGAGCGGATCGACGTAGGAGACTCGATAGGCCGTTAGATATCACGCGGCTAGAGAATAGCCATTACCTTGTACTTTACCGCGGAGGCACGCTTGGAGCAGTTGAGGTTTTCATTACGGTACTCAGGCTCAGGGACACTGGTTGCGATATTCTCCAAGTAGATGACAGCGCAAGGGGTTGGGCAGCGCATCACCAGCCTCTCGAATTGGGGCAAAGGGGGAGAAGGGGGGTATCATGGTTTGGTTTCATTGATGTTATTCGTCCATTTGCCATGAATAAGCCAATGACTTGTTCCTCTCTTGCCTGTTCATTGCCTTGAAGCGGTTCGCCTCAAACCCGTTGGTACGATCGACTCCATCCCAACGGTATCCAGGCCTAATACCGTAGCGGTTGGGGGGCGCAGCGCCCGCGTAGGTCGGATGCCGTTTCGACCTCTTCTTGCCGGTCCCGGCAGTCTCATTCTTGTCGCCCAAGAACTGCGCCGCAGGGTCGTTCCATCTTTCCCGCTCCTTGAGCTCCTTGTTCATCTCGTCGTCATCTGCCTTCCGAGCAAATGGCATGTTCATAGCGTCTGAAAGCTGATCTTTCCGCCTCCGCGCCTCCTGAAGTTGCGCCTCGCCCTTGAGGACATCCTTTGCCTGAAGCTCTTTCTGCTCTGCCTCTAATGCAGCTCTCCGCGCCTCGGCTCTTTTCATTGAGATGTCGATTCTGGTACCTGTGGCATCGCGGTAGACAGTTTCCTGCTCCTGTGCTGGCTGGCGGCAGGCCATGGATTCTTCCTGCTTTTGACGTCGTCGGCGCTCGAGCTGGGCCTTTATTGCGGCGGGGGACTGGATCCCGGCGTGGGTGCCATCACTCATCACTAACGCGTCTTCGATGACGGGGGCTTCGTCTTCTGCCGCTGTGGCTGCCTGTGTTTCGGCAACGGCTGCGGCGATGACGGCGTCTGCGGCGGCCTTGTCTGTCTTTTCGGCCTCCGATCCTCCTGCTTTCTTCCAGCCGCTCTTCTTGGCCTTGCGGAATTCGGCGGTTGTCCCGACTACGGTCGTTGGACCATCGTCATCTTGTTCGTCGTCACCGTGCTGAGGGTGAGCCCAGGCGGAGTCGTCGTTGTCGTCGGTGATGAGTAGACCGGAGGGGTCGTGGCGTTTGCGTTTGCGCTTCTTGGAGGATGGTTTTGGATCTGCTACGAGATATCGGGTTGCGAGGTACTTGGCAAGGTCTGACGGCATGCTGGAGGTTGTTGATGGATGGATGTTCGAAGGTCTTGTCCGTGTAGCTGCCAGTAGGAAATTAAGGTCTGACGTAAGCATGGAGAATAGGTGAGATCGGGGTAATGACACGCCCCGTTAATAGAATATGTAATGCGCAAAGTGCCAAAGGGATTTGGCGCCAGATCAGGCCTTGCTTGATGTTGTGTCTCCATTCCATTAGTGACGGCCGGCCACGTCAAGCCGGCTTCCAGCAGCTCATACATACATAGTCCCTTGTACGCTTTTGCGGTCACGGCACCGGAACATGCTGAGCCGGCTCACGACACTCTTCGCTTGCCGTCCGATCCAACCTGGCACCACATGAATCGCCGGAGACCGCAGCATCAGTCCGCGCTGTGCAACGACGGCGCCCTTCAGTCTCCTTCATGCCGCCCGTCCAGGATGAGCCGCCCCCGGAACCGATACAGGCTCTACCTGCGGCTGCGGCTGCTACTGTTGCTGCTGCGGCTGCGACGAAGCTCACCAACGCCAGACACTCGACGCCTACCATGGAATCCTTCACCTCAGACCCGAGCCTCCTTTTCCGGAGATCGAACCCGTCGGCTGCGTCCCTGTATGCGTCGACGCTGTCGCCCCCTACTTCGAGACCCATGTCCCCTGCTGGGAGAGGCTCACCCTCGAGAGTGCTCTCCGGCAGTGTCCTCGACACCCTCCCCGGCCGCGTGCCTCAGGACAGCGCCTCCAGCAAGCCAGGGGAGCCCCTAAATTTGCTACTGCATTCGTTCGTTCCCCACGTCGCCGTCTACGCGTCTGAGGACACGGAGGCTCTTATGAGAGAAAAGGGGCTCCGGGATGGCTTGTGGCAGCTCCTGCGGCCTTTTGGCGAAAAGGTCCAGGGCAAGGTGACCGTCCGCGACAGCAACGGCATCAGCCGCACTTATGACGACTTCTCAGTCCGCTTTACGAAATTAGGAGACAACGTCGGATATCCAGACCCAACAGTCTCCGGCACCGGTCCTTCGCAGGCATCCAAAAGTCACAACGGCGACCAAGAGAGTGCGACGAGGGATCGCAAGATTTTGAACGATGTCGAGGCCGTTGTTGAGCTTCACCTGTCGTACGCCGAGCAGCAGGCACTTCCAGCTTCTTCTCACCGGCGCTATGCTGCCAAGGCTGTCCAGGACTTGGAAACGGCATCTCCCTATTACAGCTTATACCTGCGACGTCTTTTGTCTGCATTTTCTATCACGCCACATGAGACATTTGCGCATCCGGTGGCTTGCATCGTTGCCATTAGCTCCAGAAACGAGACTCCGATTGAAGAGCTTAGAAGGCTCTACACGGAGACGAAGCAAGGCTGCAGCAAGCTGCCGCCGTGGGTGGACAGCGACTACCTCCGCTACTACGTCTTGGTGCATGATGAGGAAAAGGATGACATCACTAGGTCGATGACTCTGTTCGAACAGATGAAGCGTCACCTAGGACTCCACTGCCACCTGCTGCGCCTGCGCTGCAGCCAGAGCGTGGAGACGGACGACGACAGCCTACCTCTGCCGCGGAGCGAGTGGATGTCGGCGGCCGAGGAGTTGGCACAGATACACATGAGCGAGAGTATGGAAGAGTTCGAAGATCCCACGCGATATATGTTCGAGTCTGATGCCACTGCTCTGCGAATGTTTGTACGGGAAATGGTGACACAATCGATTGTACCGACCATGGAAAGACACATTTCGATATGGAATGACCAAGTAGCTTCGCGGCGCAGAGGCATCACCGGCCGCCTCATGACCTTTTCCAGAAAATGGACTGGCTTGGGAGGCGGTTCTCGATCAACGTCGGGCGGCACTGGCCTCTCCAAGGACAACTACGACACGTCCGGCTTCTACCCTGCCGATTCCCCCGAAGCCATCATTAGGAGACTTGCCGACTACGCTTTCATGTTGCGAGACTGGAAGCTGGCCTACTCGACGTACGACTTGCTACGATCGGACTTTAGCGAAGCCAAGGCTTGGAAATACCACGCCGCTGCCAATGAAATGTCGGCAATCAGTCTTCTGCTAATACCGCAAAGCCTGACGTCTAAGAGCAGGGCCGAAACGGTCAACCAAATGCTCGAGTCAGCCTTGTACTCGTACGGAACGCGCTGCAGCGCGCCGTACGGGGCATTGCGAAGCCTCACGCTCGGGTATGAGCTCCTCCGGCTGCGCGGCGGATCAAACATTGACGATGCGGGCCGATGGGGAATTCGCCTCCTCGAAACCAAGATCCTGGGCCAAATAGGTGACGCTCTCCTCAAGGAGAGGCTGGCAGTTTGCTACGCCTCCAAAGGCAGCGTCGCAAATCTGAGCCTCGGAGGCCGGCATCGCAAGTCGGCCGTCTGGAGCATACTTGCGGCCGACTCTTGGTGCCACCAAGCCAAGTACATACCGGCTCAGCGATGCCTAGAGGAGGCTCAGCGGGCGTACCAACTTTTGCCGCACAAGCACGGGGTGTCTGGCTTCGGAAGCGCGAGGTCGCACGTCCGGGCTTTGCAACAGGAGGTCGCGGAGAAGCTCCAGCTGGGCGCTGAAGACGCGACGGGAACGGCCGAGGATGAGACGGAAGAGCTGATCGACGAGGAGAGCGAAGCCTTGACGGATACGCGGGCGAGGAGGATCAGCGTCGGTGCGGGAGGTACCATGTTCATGTTTGAAACGGCGCCGCTTCACGGAGATGAGCCGGAGGAGACTGTTATGACGTCACCGGGTGCGAGTCAGGCTCAAGAGGGCTTTTGTTGAAGACGAGAGTAACGGAGTTCACACGGCCCGCTTAGCGCACGAGATGGTCGTACGACGAAGGACTGATGATGTGTGGAGAGAGCAGTTGACCTTGAGACTTGTCGTCGCAAGGCCATTGACGTATCTTCTGTCAACTGGAAGCTTGAGTTGGCTACAGCTTCTCCGAAGCTTGATGACGAGAAGGTAATGCGCTGTGCAGCTCTGGCTCTCGAAAGCGGAGGCACCCCCGAGAGAGGCGCAGGCCGGGGGCCTTGATAGGGAGAGCACTGCACAACAGAAGGAATTCCGCAGCTTCTCAGGGGGGTTTGTTGTGCTTGAAGTTGCGGATTATTGTATACATAGGTAGCGAAATGGGCTGCAGCGAGAGTTGTCGGCAGGCCTATCCCAACCCTAACCCTAACCCTTTCCTCCGGTCTAAGGTTAAGGAACGAAAAAAGTGGGTCTTTGGTTCGCCAACTCGTACTCGTACTGCAGGCCATCATTATCCATCATCATATCCGTCCATCTAACCTTCCATCCATCCATCATCCGTCCGTCCGGCCGGCCGGCCATCACCACGGTAGAAGCATCGGTGAAGCAGCAGGGAGCAAGGAAAATAAAGACGACAGCTTCTATGACGTCGATGGTCCGAGACAGAAAATGGGCGAACTTGCCGATTACCTGACGAAACACGACGGCAACTTCCGCAAGTAAACAGCAGCCTTCACCACCCTATCCTCCCCTCCTCAGACTGACCTGAGCCAGAGCCCGGCTACCAGCGCTGTACTCGGATTTCCGGCCTCAACGGACGCTGAACCCGGACGGCTATCGCGCTAATGTCTCTGCCTGGCGCGGCGCTCTCGCCCGACTGGCCTCTTCCGGCCTCTTGACGAGCCAAGGCTCAGGCGGCAGCCTCCTGGTGTTAAGTCTCGACAGCTCGCTGTTACGAGCGCTCGAAAGCAGACAATATGGCCAGCCACTGGCTCTAGGGACGGTGATCGGCGAGGCCGTCTCGGCACGAGATCTCATTCTCCTGCGCGACTTTGTCCATTCGCCGCATCCCGTCCGTCAGCGAAGTTGGACTGATCTACCATGGAGTGCCGTGGCGTGGACGTTGCGACAACTAGGCTTCACGTCCGCGTCAGGCGATGACGTTCTGCCCACGGGGAAGTACGTGTTGATTGAAAACCTGGAGGCTGCGACAGAGACGCTGGCTAGGACGCCGACGATGGCGCATGACGCGTCTTGGCTGAGTCGCGTCTTCACCAAGGCCCAATTCCGGTCGGAGTTTTCGTCCTGCCTGTTCGACGACCAGAGACTTTCAGATACAGACGTCGACGTCCTACTCCAGTTCCTGTCCCGTGATAAGAAGATGATCGAATACGACGGCCAGACGATTCGCTTCCGAGCCTCGGCCGACGAAGTAAGCGGCATCACGGAAGAAGACACGGCCGTCGCCTCCATCAAAGAGCTCACCTCCAGTCTCAAGCACCAAGTGGCTCTTCTCACCAGCCGAATAGACGACCTCAGCGCCGAGGCCAAAAAGGCCGTCGTCGGAAACAACCGCATCACGGCGCTGGCAGCGCTCAAGTCCAAGAAAGTAGCCGAGTCGTCGCTCAGCAAGCGCTACGCAACACTCAGCCAACTGGAGCAGGTGGCGGCCAGCATCGAACAAGCATCAGATCAAGTCCAGCTGGTCAAGGTGATGGAGTCGTCTGCCAGCGCGCTGGAGAGCCTCAACGCAAAGGTCGGCGGCGTCGAAAGGGTAGACAGTGCCGTCGATCGTCTCCGGGAGCAGATGAGCGAGACGGATGAAGTTGCGGCCATATTGGCCGAGTCGACGGGCGCGGTCGTGGACGAGGCTGAGATTGACGACGAGCTGGAAGCGTTGGAGAAGCAAGATGCTCTGGAGAGACAAGAGGTCGAAGAGCGCAGACAGAAGGAGAGGGAGGCGGAGAAGGTGCGCATCGAGATGGAAGAGTTGCCCTCTGTTCCCGTGACGGACCCGGACACGGCTCAGGCGGAGAAGGTCAAGGAGCCGAACGCGCTGTAAACGCTGTGGCGACGATTTTGGGAGGGGCATTGCCATGTTGACGGTGATCCGCAGAATAAGACAACTTCTGGCAAGGCATGCATACCCGCGGATTCTATGCGGGCTAGTTGTGTGCAATGCAATCTGTATTTCACACACATTACAACGCGCATGTTGGGAGTTGTCGTGGGTGCAGAGGCGTGAGATATTGGCTGTACTGACTACTACGTCTTGTGAGACGACTCTACCACGCACATCGGCAGCCGGAAGCCTCTCTTTTATTTCCCCCAATCGTCTGATTCCCACTATTGTCCGGGGACAGTTCAAGCTATGCAATGCAATGGTATCAATCAACGAAAAAAAGGAACTCATTCTAAGCACTCGTCAGGAATAGCGAAGAAAGAACCCTGTCAGCTCGAGAGACATGGTTCATGTATATATGCATGAAACATGAAGAAGAACGGTGGCAGGTCACGTCGGTTGAGTGGAACAAGGCTGAGGCTCGCCTCTGGATTCGGCCGCCCCGTCCTTGGCTGACGACGAGGCCAAGCTGGGATGGTGCTGAGCGCTGCTGCTGTTGGCCACATCTGCCTTTTTCTCCTCGGTGTTGTCAGCCGGGCTGAGCTCCTCGTCGGCGGAGCCGTTGGCTTCGGGCCTCTTGGTCGCTTCCAGCTTGCTCTTCCGCGCACTGGCAATCAAGTCTTTAAAGGAAGAATCATGCTTAGCGGCCCAGGCAACGGTATCGAAGTCCTTGTCTTTGACGGCCGCGGCGGCTGACACGAGCCTGGTAGGGACTGGCGCCCGACCTCCCTGGGTGCGTTCCCATAGGTCCAAGTCCTGAAGCAAGTGGGAACGCTTTTTGGGGTTGGTAGCATCGCAGTTTGCGTTCCAGAGTGTGAGCCACTCCTTGTGACGCCTTTCCAGTAGGGCGCGGGGCCCTTGGCTGGATATGCCCAGCTCGGTCAGTTTCTTGCGAAGGGCGTTTTCTTTGAGTATGGAGTAGTTGAGAGCCGGTAAGCGATCGGGTGGTTTGTCCTTGCTTCGTAGCTGGGGAGACGATTTCCCGTCGTTGCTTCTGCTTCCTCCTTGGGTTGATGGACCTGGACACGATTCCAGGTGTTGAAATACTCGCCATTCCTTCATACACCTCTGGCAAACAGGACACGGTACAAGGCCATCGGCTGCCGCTATGATTTAGATGGTTAGCGGCCGGTGCGGGGGGGGGGGAAGAAGAGGAGAGAGAGAGAGAGAGAGAGAGAGAGAGAGAGAGAGAGAGAGAGAGAGAGAGAGAGAGA
>LKCN02000017.1:200698-232124 GCA_001633055.2 Ophiocordyceps polyrhachis-furcata BCC 54312 | reverse complement strand
ACCTCTGGCAAACAGGACACGGTACAAGGCCATCGGCTGCCGCTATGGTTTAGATGGTTAGCGGCCGGTGCGGGGGGGGGGGAAGAAGAGGAGAGAGAGAGAGAGAGAGAGAGTTTACCATCATCGGGACGAAAGTCTTCATCATCATCTGAAGCTGGCACGAAATCTTCCTGCGACTGCGCCGGTGCAGTAGCAGCCTTGCTCAACCTCGCCGAAGTCCTCAACCGCTTCTTGGGCTGCGACTGATCACCGTCATCTTCTCCTTCTTTTCCTTGTACTTCTTCTCCTCCATTATCCCCGTCATCAACATCCTCAGCCTTCCTCTTCCTCCTAGCCAGTGCCAACGTGGCCGGCCGCGCGCTCGTAAAGCAGTTGACAGCTTCCTCCGCCGTCCAATTTCTTCGCAGTTTCAGTTCCTGATCCGGCGCACGGCACAGGGGACATTTGCCGTCGTTCAAAAGAGCTCTCCGGATGCAGAGCGAACAGAAGGTGTGCGAACAAGACGTTATCATGGGAGTCGCGAAGAAATCCTTGCAGACTTGACAGCGTAGGCTTGCTTCGACGGCTGCGAGGCCCGATAGGGGCGTTGAGAGCCAGTCGCTGGGGTCGGGGACATTGTCGATGGGCATTGGTGAGGTTTGTTCTTCTCCTTTCCTCCTCTTCTTCTTTCGTTTCTTCTTACCAGGGTGTCTCGCGGGAGCGCAGAGCGAATCTATGTAGCACGACGGTGAGAACATTGAGTGGCGTTCCCCTGTTAGCCGATGGAGGTTCGGTGCACCCCGTTAGATGATTAGTCACAGCATGCATTTATCAAGGATGGATATGCATCAATCCGGTCAACTTATGGCGTCTTCACGTGACAGCGCGTCACTTCTCTTTACACGTCCCTTCGCACAAGCCCACGGTCAAGCTGTTCTCGCGCATTCCTCCATCGACCATGGACGAGCCCACAAAGTTCTTAGCCGACAGGCTACTAAGCCAAGAGCGTCCGGTGAGTATCTGATAGAAAATCCCCTGCTCCCGCTGACGCCATCTTTTCAGATAACCTACCGGGAACTAAGTCGAGCGCTCAATGTTCATGTCAACACAGCCAAGGGGTACGATCGTGTGCCTTAATTTTTCCTTCTCGATATCTCTCTTTTGCTAATGGATCAATCTTCTTCAAGTCTGCTCTACGACTTCAACAAGTGTCAGAATGCCAGGCGCCAAGGCTCGATCCATGCGACGTATCTACTCGCTGGCGTCAAATCGCCGCCCGAAGAGGCAGACGACATGCCGAGTAGCTCCGCGCCAGAATCACCAGCTGAGCCACCGCAAACGATGACCCTCGCCCTTGTGGGAGAAGAGAAACTCGAGGGTGAATTGAGTTTTGGGTCTCGGCGGTAGGAGTTCGCGCTGACTTGAGGCCTAGATATCCTGCGCGAGTACCGCGAGGTGACGTCGATTCACATCTACAGCCTGGCGGCTAGTCGGCAAACCGACGTCGCGTTGCTGGCAGATGTTGCGAACTCTGTATCGGAAGCCCTCAAAGACGAGCCCCCCTCAGACACCAGCAAGTACGGAACCATCACGAATCCCTTGATGCGACGTCGTCGGGATCCCAGGGCGTCGTCACTCGGTGGCGGTTCAAAACCTGTTCGTCAGGGGAGAGCAGCTCAGGTTTTCAAGGCAGAGAAGGAGGAGCCAGTATCGGATGCATCGTCCAAAGATGCCACGCATCCAACGAAGCGCAACAGCCCGCCAAAAGCCATCCAACAAGAAAAGTCTCAACCGGAAAAGAGCCAGGCTATCAAGTCGGAGAAAGAACCATCAGTCAAGGCAGGAAAAGCCCCAACAACAAAGCGAAGCAACAGCGGAAACATCATGCAATCCTTCGCAAAGGCAGCCTCCAAGCCACGCGCCAAGCCGAAACCCCCACCAAAAGAAGAAACCCTGGCGGCTGCCTTGTCGGACGACGGCGAGGCCGACGACTCGGACGTCCTTTCGCCGTCGGACAAGAAAAGCAGTGCAGCAGCCATGGAGGCGGCTATGAAGAGCAAGAAGGATCGCGCTGAGAAGCTCAAGAGAATGATGGAAGAAGATGATGATGATGATGACGACGACGACGATGATGATGTTGATATCAATGATGTTGACGACGAGCCTGACGCCAAGGATAACCAGCTAGACGAAGACGAAGAAATGGTCGACGTCGCCGAGCCAAAGGCCGAGGAAAAGGTGGCAGAAGAGGTAGCGAGCAGTGGAAACGGACGGCGACGAGGCAGACGAAGGGTCATGAAGAAGAAGCGCATCCTCGACGAGCAGGGATATATGGGTAAAGTCTTTTCGCCCGTCATTCCAAGACTGACCATAAAGGCCTGACTTTTGTTCCTCGCAGTCACCATCCAGGAAGCCGGCTGGGAATCCTTTTCCGAGGAGGACAGCACTCCACAGCCACCGGTCAAGAAGCCCACGCCGTCTTCCACTCCATCTTCCACCACGGGCACAACAAAGGGGAAGAAGGCCGCAGCCAAGGGGAACATCATGTCGTTCTTCTCCAAGAAATGAAAGAATGGTCACTTGTATTCATCGAGGTTGGCGCCCTTGGAGAAGGTGGCCCGCAAGTCGTCGTAATACTTCTTATCCTCCCGCATCCGCTTCAGCAAGAGACCCAACCTCTCGACCCCCTCGACGAGAGCTTCTTCCTCCTCCCACGCAAAGCACAGACGGATCTCGGCTTCGAACCGCGTCCGCCGGTCGTCGCCCCTGACCTCGAACATGGTACCCGGGCCGATGACAAGATTGGCGTCCCGCATGGCCGCTTCGGCGATCAGTCTCGGCGGCGGTAGCGGTGTCGTCGTCGTTGCCGAAAGCCAGACGAAGTAGCCCCCGTACCAATCCTCGTCGTCTCGGGTCGTGATGCCCAGGGGCGACAAGTGCTCCCGTACAGCATCCGTGATGATCCGGTGTCTCCGCTGCAGCGACGGACGAAGCTGGTCCTCAATGTGCATCTCCAGCTGCCCGTTCATCACCAAGTCGGCCAGAACAGCAGCGCAGAACTGACTAGGCGCCCCGCCCGACAGCGTCGAAGCCGTATCGCCCAAGCCGCGGACGAAGGCGGTCGAGCCCTCTACCCAGCCGGTGCGCATGCCCGGGCCGACCATCTTGCTGAAGGAGCCGTTACTAACGGCGTTGCCGAAGAGGCTGTCGCTGCTGGCGAGGTCGATGTCGCATAGGCGCGGTAGGGAGGGCGCTCCGGGTCGGGCGTCGCCTTGAAGGGGCCATGTGAGGAAGTCGTAGACGTCGTCGCTGATGATGAGGGCGTCGTGCGCTCGAGCTAGTCGGATTAGAGATTCTCGCCGCCGGAGAGACATGGTTATTCCTGATGGGTTGGAGCACGTAGCGACGCAGTAGATGACGTGTTTATAGGACTTGCGCGTCGGTCCAGGCACTTTGAGCGGCTTGTTACCGTCAACACACAAGGCAAGAGAGAGAGCAGGGAGCGGCTGACGGACCTTTAGCTGTGGCATCACCTCGTTATCCATCTCCGTCATCCTCCTCTCAAGCCCATCCACATCCACCCCCTCCCCATCCCCCGGCGCAGCCCTAAGCCTAGCCCCAAAGCCAGCATCCTCGAAGATGCCACAGGCAAGGTGATAGCAAGGCTCAACAATCCACACAGCCCTAGTCAAGGTCGGATCCGTGAAGCTCTGCAAAATGCAAGCCAGGCTCTGGCTCGCCCCGCCCGTGATGCAGATGCGCTCCGCCTCCGGCTCTACGCCGAACTGTCGCCCCAACCAGCTCGCCAGCGCCTCTCGCAGCGGCTGGTAGCCCCTGTCCGGGCCATACTGTAGAGCCGGCGTCGACGAGCCCGGGTCCGCCAGTACGCGCTGGCAGGCGGCTGATAGCAGACTCGCCGGCAGGACGGAGGGCGAGGGCCAGCCGCGGAGCAGATTGATCAGTCGCCGTGGAGGAGACGTCATAGGCGCGGTCGGTCGATGGAGGACGAGGGAGCGTGTCGCTGTCAGAAGCCTCCTCTGGCTGGACAGTCGTCTGTTTAGACGTCTCATCCCTACCTACCAGGTAGGCAGGGAAAGCCAAGCCTTCCTTCTGTCGTCACCTTGCAGTAGTAATACACCGACGCCTCGTGCCAAGT
Organism: Ophiocordyceps polyrhachis-furcata BCC 54312; assembly: GCA_001633055.2. Lineage (NCBI taxonomy): Eukaryota > Fungi > Ascomycota > Sordariomycetes > Hypocreales > Ophiocordycipitaceae > Ophiocordyceps > Ophiocordyceps polyrhachis-furcata. The sequence continues at coordinate 227,989 of LKCN02000017.1, read as the reverse complement.
CACGCGGCCCGTATACCATGGTAAGTCATCACACCGATTACGTGCGTATATCAAAGACATCATCTATCTAGATGCATACGGTCCTTGAACCAAAGATACTAGGTGCATATACCATATAGTATATGCTTATAGGCTATACCCGCTCAGTAGTATCCTCCTTAATAATAATACCTAGGTAGGTGGTATTCACACCACGTACGGCGCCGCCCCGGGTCCGAATATCAAGTGCGGCTTCCTCTTGGCCAGGTCCAGAATAGTCACAGCAAAGACTCCGTTCGCCCACGCAAACCAGCTGCGCGTATACTGCCGCACGTGGTCGACGTCGACGCTCTCGTGCACGAGGCCGAGCCGGCTCGACTTCAGAACAAGGTCCAAGCACTGCTTAATCTCGTCGTCATTGTCCGATGTCTGCGCCTGCATCAACACGCTCATCGGCCAAGCGTTGCGAAGGCCTATATGAGGTCCTGTGTCGACGAGTCAGCCTGGCCAGCAGCCGTAAGCCTATGGCTAACATACCTCCGATGCCCTGAAACTCCTTGCCGCTGAGGAAGTAAGGGTTGCCATGTCGGTCGAGGATCATCTTGCGCGTGTTTTGGTAAACAATATCCTTGGCGTCGCAAAATCCCATGATGGGCAGAGCGAGCAACGACGGCAAGTTGGCATCGTCCATCAGAATCGACGATCCGTATCCGTCCACCTCGTAGGCAAACACTTTGCCGTACTTTTTGTGCTTGACCACGCCGTGCTCAAGAACCCCTGCGCGGATCTGCTCGCTCCATTTTTGCACCGTCTTCGCCAGCGAAGCCTTGCCGACTGCCTGAAGGATCTTGGACGTGCGGCCGAGCTCCACCGATATCATGGCGTTGGCGGGGATGAAAAAGCCCAGGATGGTGACGTCGTCGCTCGGTCGGAACGCGGACCGGACAAGGCCCGTGCCGCCGTTGAGTGGGTTTCCGACGCCTTGCAGGCCCAGCGTCTCCGTTCCGACGTTGGTCGTCCGTTGAAAGGTGTAGTCGTTTCGGACGTATGCGCCCGTCTCCGGGTCAAAGGTCGGCCGCGACTGTTTCGTGAGCACGTCAAGGACCGTCTCGATGGCCAGGAGCCAGCGCTGATTGGCAAACTTGGTGGAGGCCGTGTGATGGTAAAAGTCGTTGGCCAGCGCCAAGAAGTGAGCGAGCGAGTCTAGCTCGTACTTGCACTCGAAGACGGCGCTTGGTTCGTAGACGGGATGGACCGTGTCGTCCTGACCGTTGGACGAAACCGGAAGCTTACTGATAGGTGGCGGCTGGAAAGCATTGCAGTAGGGCGACTCAATGACGTACTCGGACTGCGTGTTGATGGCGCCCAGAACCAGATCAAATATGGCCGGATCCTTCTTCGCCAGAGACAGATACGGACGCAGCTGATTTGTCGAGTCCCTTAGCCACTCGGCCACAATGTCGCCCGTGGTGATAAAAGACTGAGGGCCTTCCCAAGCACCCTCGTCCCGAGCATAGTGGAAGCCGTCTGTGCGAACGAGGCCGTTGTCCTTTCCCGTCGTGTGAAACTTGACTGTCGTATCGGTGGTCGAGGGAAAAGCGTTCTCGAATAGTCGAGCCAGATCAGGATCCTTCATCTTGGACGTCACCTCCTTGATGACTCTCTCGATCTCTTGCGAGCTGAAAGTTCGGCATTGCGGATCCGGTCGTTGGAAGGGCAGTGCGAGCTTCCCGGTGCTCAGTGGAGGGCTAGGTGAAAGTCGTTAGATCGTGTAAGAGAGTAGGCGATGCGCCGTTGCGAAGCTTACTGTGGAACGGAAGCATAGGTTGCATAGTTGGGACAAGCCGCGGCCAACTTATTGGGAGGTTGCCCGTCTATCGAATTCGCCGCGTCGACTCGTCTGTCTCTGAAGCTGAAGCCGAGCAAGTAGGCGGCGAGCAGCAGCCGCAGCATGATGATGAGTGTCGAAGGGAGCCTTTCGGAAGCTGTAGTTCTTTCGAAATCGTCTACGGCATTTGGGCCCTCGAACCGGCAACCTGACGCAAGGCGACAGGTTGTCGACAGACGGAACTGCAAGCGACGACTTAAAAGGCCGAGGTTCGAGGTGAGGAGAGGTGCCACGCTGGGGTGCCTGAGGCAGCAACGCGTCTTGTTGGTGTTTGTTTGTCTCACTCTCACCCTGCCATCCCTATCAAGCTATCGTGGTAGCTACTGGCTAGTGCCACATGTCTGTTATCCGTACAACAGAGCTTATGTATGTACATACATATGTACGCCTTCTCAAGCATAAATGAGTACGATGCATTCAATAACGCTCCGCGAGGTTAAGCATAACATGACCTGACCGACTGAACAGACTACCAACGCTGTGAATCAAGGACGCCACCGTCTGGGTCTCAAGGAAAAATAAAACCCACAAACATGTAGCCCGGCTTGTCCACCAAGCCCAGCCAGAGCTCAAGAGGCATCTTGACGACAAATTCTCTCGCTTGAGAACCCAAACAACTAACAATACTCACAAAGTCTTTATATTCGGCCATAATACCATCGAAGCGTTCTCGCCACTGCGCCCACGGTATTGTCTTCCTTTCCTGCCCCTGCAAAGCTGTTAGCTTTCGTCTGCTCACCTGCAAGAGTGAATTGCACCAACGTGGACTTTAACGAGGACAAAGACCAACGGACGTGTAAACGAATGCGCACCCCCCTGAGCCCTCTCCATAATCGCGCCCGGCTGCATTCCATGGATCATAGCAGACGACTGACGAAAAAACCAGCTGTTGTTTTTGTAGACCGGCATTGCCTTGCCACTACGGACCGCATCTGTGTGGTATAGCAAGGACACGAGCTGTATCGCGGTCAAAAAGCCGTTTGATCTGACAGCCTCCACTACAGCCTGGAGGAACATGCACGGGGGTGGAACGCCCCCTGCCGTCTCCCAATAGGAAGCGCTGATCATCTCGAAACCTCTGGGTTCCAAATAGGCCGTGGCGGGCGTACAGCTGTCCAAAATAACGAGACGTCGGTTCCCTTCACCAAAGGTCTGACGAATTGATTCCATCAGGCTATCCCAAGAAAGACCTGAAGACTCTGCGTTCAATATCATTGAGTTGTGTCCACAGATTGTGCAGCCTCCCTGCTGGGTTCGTAAGACCCTGCCGGAGATGTAAAAGCACACGAAACCCCCAGGAACGATGCTCTCGGAGCTGAAATTGCAAATTGCGTCGGCCACTTCCTGTTCAATAGTTGAAATGCGGAGTGCCCCACCGATGCTGTATCTCGCGATCTCCCAGTTGTATTCATACTTGAACATATCCAACAACTGGCGCCGAAAGGGCTCTATGATGTATGAATCGTCCTCTTGGAAGTCGATAAGCATTATCCATGCTCGAGCATGCCTATACTGGGGATCAGCCCGCAGCCTGAGCATGCTGCTTTCGAGGTCGCGGCGAAGTTCATCGAAGTTTTGTATAGGCCTTGCTGATAAAAATGCATGTGGCGGATGGGTGTCTAACCGTGTAGCTAGCTCAGCCATTTTATGAACGTCTTGAATGATTCTTATTGACGAATTATGAGGCCGACCAGACGATCTTGATATGAACTGGGCTTGGTAGCGATTCGGGATGTCGATGTGTTGTTTTCGACGATCCAAAGTCAACCTGGAAACGACGTGTGACTTGAAGTCAGAGTTCATTGCTCGGTCTTGCCTTTCCCATATCGAGTCCTAGGCCGCAGCTTCTTAACCAACATAGGAATCTTGTTAGCAGTCTATGAGTTTGTAACGTGGGAAAGAATATTCCGTCGTTTATTTGGGTCGTAGGGATGAAGATGGTAGTTTCAACCATGGTTACGAAGGTGATTGCTGCTTCTATATTCTGGACGCATGCCTCTGAGTACCTACTTTGGTAGGTAGGTAAGTAGCTACCTGCAGATTGCTGTGGTTCTATGTATGTACATATATTCCAACGGATTCGGAGAGCGATGTAAAGAAGGATGTCTCCCGTCATCATCATCGCTCCTTCGACGTGGGATGGAAACGGATCACTGTCATGAAAGGTGTGAGGCCTCGTGAAGCAGCCCGCGTAGTTACTACCCAAGTAGGAAAGAAAACAGCCCTTGATCTTCACAAGTTGAGGCTTCAACACCCTGGTGTTGCTGCCCCAGGCAACGCAGCCGTACGGCCGCGCTTACATAAGCATCATCTCGTGATCTTCCCATACATACACTGCATCACCGGGCACTCTCACTGACCGTCGTCATCCGCAGCACCGGCATCTCCTCTCCTTCCCATGGCGTCCGGCGCGGCGGTCGTCGAAGCGGCGGTCGGCTCGGATGCTCCGCGAGAAAAAAGCAAAGCGACACCCGAGACGCTCCGGACGGGATGCATAGCATGGGTGGCCAAGGATGGCCAATGGCGCAAGGCCGAGATCCTCAGCATCAAGGAATCCAAGAGCAGCGGCAAGATGTTTTACTGCAACTTTGATAATTTCAACAAGCGACTAGACGAATGGGTTGCCGTGACGAGAATCGACTTCAGCCAGGACGTTGAATGGCCGAACCCTGAGAAGGAAAAGGCCAAAGAGTCGCAGTCGAAGAAGGCGCCGCCATCGAACAAGAAGAAGAGCATTCCGTCGAATAAAAAGTCGCAGAAACGCCATGCAAGTCAGAAACGGGAGCAGTCGGTTCTTTCGGAAGTCACCACCCCTCATACTCTTGGTTTGTCTGTCCAGTCGCACAAGTCCTCGGCGCGCATCATCATCTAATCGTATCGCAACGTAACTTGACATAGCTTATACCGAAGCGCCTGATGGGCCTGTCCCGACACCGTATGACCGCCCCGCTAGCATCGAGGACAGCGCGGAGGCCAGTGCCACACCAGCCGCCGCAGACGAGGGAGATGCCGACGATAAGGAGGAGGCGAGGGAAAAGGAACAAGGTGGCAGCTTCAGCCGCGCCGAGGAGATTGAAAAGCTGAGAACGTCGGGCTCCATGACGCAAAACCCTGCAGAGGTCTCGCGGATTCGAAACATCTCCAAGGTCCAGTTCGGAAAATACTACCTGTATCCTTGGTATTTCTCGCCGTACCCGGAGTCTTTCAGCGCAGAGGACGTGATCCACCTTTGTGAATTTTGCCTGAGCTACTACGGCGACCCCAAGGCCTTCCAGCGACATCGGCATAAATGCACGCTGCAGCATCCGCCGGGGAACGAAATCTACAGGGACGATTACGTGTCTTTTTTCGAAATCGACGGCCGCCGTCAGCGAACTTGGTGCCGAAACCTCTGTCTGCTATCCAAGATGTTCCTCGACCACAAGACTCTCTACTACGATGTCGACCCCTTTCTCTTCTACATCATGACGACACGGTCCGACAAGGGCTGTCACATCGTGGGGTATTTCTCCAAGGAGAAGGAGAGCGCGGACGGCTACAACGTTGCCTGTATCCTCACTCTCCCCCAGTACCAGAGAAAGGGGTTCGGAAGGCTCCTAATACAATTCTCTTACGAGCTTTCGAGAATCGAGGGCAAGCTGGGATCGCCGGAGAAGCCGCTCTCGGACCTGGGTCTGCTGAGTTATCGCCAGTACTGGTCCGAGAACATCCTCGACCTGCTGCTGGGCTACAACGAGCGCGAAGAAAGGGTCACCATCGAGGCCATCTCGACGAATCTGGCCATGACGACGCAGGACGTAGAGCATACCCTGCAAGCCATGAGGATGCAGGTCTACCACAAAAGCGACCACAAAATCGTCATACCCAGGCGTCTCATCGAGCAGAGGGAGAAGCAGAAGCAGAAGCAAAAGAGGGTTCTGGACCCGGTCAAGATACAGTGGAAGCCGCCGGTTTTCACCGCCTCGAGCCGCACCTGGGGCTGGTGATATGACGACGACGATACTCTTAGTTGATGGCCATGGTCATTGTCGATCTGCGGAGATGGATAAGATGATACCCCCCCCCCCTTCTCTTTTTCCCCCTTCCCCCTTTTACCCTCTTCCCCTTGTACATACATACCTCACGAACCGGACTCTGGCTTCGTCAACCCCGGCGTCGCGACTTGGAGATGCAGACACCAGCATGAGGTATACGCATACTCTACAATAGCAGGCAATCCGTCTTTTTAGTTCAGAATGAATTTACGTGATGTCGATATGAAAAGGGGACCATAATGTCACTCCTGAGACTGGTAAAGACGCAATCAGAAAGCCATCATGGTGTCATTACGGACAAGTTACGTCCTAGCTGTGAGTCCTGCGCAAGTGAGTGCGGCATCTCTGGTGTTAGAGAGTGAAGACGACAAGCAACAAAGAAATAGGTATTCAGATTGTCCAGTCTTCCCCGACTGGGGGAAAATGCACGAGGAATGTCCGTGGCACAGCAATGATGGCTCTAACAGCTGACAACATGAGAGATAGGTAGGTACGCAGGCATGAATTATAAACTTCCAGTCGACTCAAACGCTTTAACAAGAGCAGCCATCTGGTGCAGACTGCGGTTGGCTTTTGACGTCGATCACTGCGAGCACGTGTCAGAAGCATCCTCGGCTAGACGGGCCGAGGAAACGACTTACTCTGGTTCGAAGCTTGTGCCGTCGCGTCTGTGCCTTCCATGCCCGGCAGGGCTTGCGCTATCCTCTTAAAGAGGTTCTTGACGTTGTGGCCGAGCTTAGCGCTCGTCTCCATGAACATGAGGTTGTTCTTCTTAGCTTCGTCTTCGCCCTGCTGGGTGGTGACCTCGCGCTTATCGTTCAAGTCCGTCTTGTTGCCGACCAGGACGATGATGACGTCGTTTCCTCGCTCGGCTCTAACGTCATCGATCCATTTCTTGGTGTTTTGGAAGGATTTCGCATCCGTTAGGTGTCAGCTGTGTATGTTCAGAGAGAAAAAGGGGTGGGCTGGACCAACTGGATATGTCGTAGACCACAACGGCAACGCTCGAGTCGCGGATGTATGAGGGGATCAGGCTTCGAAACCTCTCCTGGCCTGCGGTATCCCATAATTGTAGCCGCACAGTCCGGTCTTCGAGATACATGGTCTAGAGGGCCGAGTCTGTCAGTGGACAGTTCATAGACAAGTAGGATTTCTGTAAATAGCATTGACCTTTGATAGGAAGTCGATGCCGATAGTGGCCTGATACATGTTGTCGAAGGAGTCGTACATGAATCTCGTGATCAACGATGTCTTTCCGACTGAACGGATGTCAGCCGGCGTGGCGGTCATTGACACGAAGGGCCCTTACCGCTCTGTTCCCCCAGGAAGACCAGCTTGAACTTCTTTAGGGGATTGTTGTATGATCCTCCGGCCGACGCCATATTTGCCGACCGTCTGTGGCCGCGGCGACTAGAGACTGGACACCGTTGCCGGTCGGTGAGGAAGAGGAGAAGGGGCAAAGGGGAGGAGGAATAAGACGACAGAATATGGAGTTGCGCTGCGGGGATCACGATATTGGAGTTGAATTGACGGCGAGGCTTGTGCTATGATCGAAGAGAGGCTTGCAGCAGTTGTATTAAAAGAAAACGCTCAAGTGTTGTCGAAGCGGCAGAAGAAGGCGGACGTGAGTTGATGATGGCTGTCTGTACATACTGTGGAGGACTAGAGTCTAGAGGCATACATTGACTCCTTTATTAGGAGGCGCGAGTTGTTCGCGACTGACACCGTGTTAGTAAAAAGGCCCTGGTAGTGCTGCGGCGGCGTAAGATGATCGGCGTACCGAAGAAGTATATCCCGGACACGCATGTGCGGCACGGTGGCACCCTTTTCACCCGCTTTAGTCATCAGCTTGGCGCCGGCGAGGAGTCAGCTGACACCATCTAGTAGGCCGCTCTTTTTTTTTTTCAACGAGGGAACGAAGAGAGGAAAGCCAGGGTTAGGAAGAGAAGGAGAGAAAGAGAGGACAGAGGACAGAGGACACGCCGAGGACAGACAGAGAAAGGACTCACAATGCCCATCATTCGCGGCCCACAAGGAGAGTCGACCTCGGCCCCGGAGCAACATGGCCAGCCGTCGAGAAAGGGCAAGAAGGCATGGAGGAAGAATGTCGACGTCAGCGAGGTCGAAAAGGGCTTGCAGGACCTGAACGAGGAGATCATCCGCGGGTAATTGATTCTGACGAGCACCAGCCTTTGGAACATTTGAAGCTCACCACTCTTTCTTTTCAGAGGCGTCATCAAGGAGAAGCCGTCGTCCGAACTCTTCACCATCGATGTTCAAGGCCACGCAAAGTCTACCAGGGCTACTCGCAGACGCGCAAAAGGCACCCTCAAAGCCGATGAGATCATCGCTCAGCGCTCGCTCGTCCCCGCCGTCTCTGCTCGCAAGCGTCCCGCCGAGAGAATGACTGACGGCCTCGTGGCTCCCAAGCGTCAGCGGACTGATTGGGTATCGCACAAGGAGCTGGCTCGTCTGAAGAGCATCGCCGACGGACATCATGAGAGCTCCATCGTAATCAAGGACGCTCAGTACGATATCTGGGACACAGCAGCTACGGAACCGCCTGTACCCAAGGAGGCTGATTTCATCCCCCAGCCTCAGACGGCCAAGGTGCCCAAGTCGATGAAACGACAGCCCATATCACTGGCAGCGAGCGGCAAGCAGCTACCGGCGGTGCGCAACCCCGGCGGTGGCCATAGCTACAACCCTTCGTTCCCCGATTACGAGAAGCGGCTTCTCGAGGAGGGCTCCAAGGCGGTGGAAGCCGAAAAGGCTCGCCTTGCGGCTGAAGCAGCCGACCAGGAGAAGCAAGAGGCCATCGCCCGGTCCGCCGCCGAGGCCGAAGCCGCCGAGGCGCGCGCCAATCTATCTGAATGGGACGACGACTCGGAGTGGGAAGGTATCCAAAGTGGTGCCGAGGACGGCAGACCGAGCAACAAGCAACCCAAGCGCAAAACCCAGGCGCAACGCAACCGCATCAAGCGCAGAAAGGAGGAAGAACATCTCGCCAGGAACAAGGCCGCCCTCAAGGCGCGTCGACAGCAGGAGCAAAACTTGGCGGCCCTCGTCGAAGAGGTAGAAGACCGCGAACGGAGCAAGGCCCTCATCAAGGCGGAGTTTTCGGGCGCAGACAGTGACGACGATGAAGATGACGACGACATCCCCTTGCGACGGAAACAGCTCGGCAAGTTTCGACTCCCGCAGCCGGACCTGGCCCTCGTGCTACCAGACGAGCTGCAGGAATCACTCCGGCTGCTCAAGCCCGAGGGGAATCTTCTCAAGGACCGTTATCGAAGCATGCTCGTGCGAGGAAAAGTCGAGAGCAGGAGACGTATACCGTTCAAGAAGCAGGCCAAGCGGAAGCTCACGGAGAAGTGGACGTACAAGGATTTTGTCCTGTAAGCCTCGTGGGTAGGACAAGAAAGAGTACGCTTGCTTGTGTAGATTGCAGCTGTTTGATCAACGTCTGCGGGACTATATCGTCTATATCCATATGATGTGCATGTTTGGATTGTTATGTCGAAGCGGTATTATACATCCAGCTGCGCTCTTTACGCCGGTTCCATCAGACCGCCGCCCCCGGTGTATTCCGTCTTGTGCTCTAAGAAGACCACGTCTTATACTTGCTTCGCCCAAAATAAACAGTAAAACGTATATAGGTAGTAGCGTAAATCTATCACGAAGATTCTCCCTCTTAGAGGCTTGCAAAGTCTATCATCAAGAGTTAGCGGTACGAAGCGAGTTGCACACATAGGTAGGTAGAGAAGGGGGGTTTGTAAAGGATGCGGAAGGTCAAAAAAAAAAGGGGGTTAGGGTTAGGGTTGAGGTTGGGTTTAGGTGTAGGGGTAGAGCAGATGACGAACCTCGTCCAAACAAGGCCCTCTTCGCCCAATCCATAGCCATGAGCGAGCGCGTCCGAAAGCTCACGCTCTGGGCAAAGTACACAGACCGCCAGGCATACACGGCCCAAAGTCCGCCAGCCAAGCTCCACCCACCGCGCCCGAGGTCAAAGACGGCCGCGTTGCCGAGGTAGGCGAGGCTTCCGAGGTGGCGGTACTCAAAGGCCCTGTAGGCGGCGGCGTCGACGTCACCGTCCCGGACGTCGTTGACGCTCAGCCCGTCCGAGAGGCGGGCCAGCTTGTGCAGCTTGTGGGCCAGGTAGGAGCCCTGCTGGTGGGCGCGCTGGGCGGTGGCGGGTAGGGAGGTGAGCTTGTTGTCGATCTGGCTGAGGAGTTCGCGCAGCTCGCCCAGGTCGAGCGTGCCGGACTCGTCCTTGTCAAACTCGGAGAAGAGCTTGTCTAGTCTTCGTAGGTGGTTGACGGCCTGGGGGAAGCGCTTCTTGACGTCGCGCGCCACGTGCTGCCAGTCGTTGAAGCTCAGCTGGAGCGTCTCCGGGTCCTTGCCGCGCTTCCAGGCGTAGGCGCGGAGGAAGCTTATGACGTGATCCGTCACGTTGTTCTGCACCGTTGCGCAGTCTCCGATGGCGTAGACGTCGCCTAGTGGCGTGCCGCTGACGCGCAGATGAGTGTCCGTCTCGAGAGCGTGACGGTTCGGTTGGAAGTCTCCCAGTTTCTGCGCTAGTTTCTGACAGAGCCCTGTTGGCGACACGCCTGTCGACCAGAGGCAGAAGCCGGCCGGCAGCTCCTTCGTCACGAGGCTGCCGTCTGCGTGCTTCTGGGTGAAGACGATCTTGTCTGGTAGCACCTCTTTGACCCTCGAGTTTGTGAGAACCTCGACTTGATCGCGGGCGAATCTCTTCTCGGCGTAATGGGAAACGGTCTCGTCGTACGTGTTGAGGATGTGGCTTCGGCTCTGAATCAGATGGACCGAGATTTCGTTTCTCAGAAGCCGAGGAAACATGCGGGTGAGATCCTCGTTCAGGAGGTCAAACAGCTCCGCCGCGACCTCGACGCCGGTAGGGCCGCCACCGCAGATGACGAATGACAGCAGCCGCCTGCGTTCTTCGTCTGACGTAGTCGGAAGGCAAGCCAGTTCGAGGTTCCGGATGACCCGACCACGAATCTTGCGCGAGTCGTCGACATCCTTGAGAAAGAAGGCATTGTTGAGCCCCTTGACGCCGTGAGGATTAGTGACGGAGCCTACGGCGATGACGAGCTTGTCGTAAGGCACGTAGAAGCGAGTCTCTTGGCCGGCGGAATCCAGCTGTGAGACCTCGATCAGCCGTTCGGAAAAGACGACGTCTTCGGCCTTGGCGTAGATGAAACGTCCGTGGACTCGGTTGATGATGCGACGGATCGGCTCGATGAGACATCGCAGCTCCAGGGTGCCGACCGTAGCAGAGGGTAGCATCGGAGTGAAGAGAAAGTAGTTCCTCGGCGATATCACGGTTACGTCGTAATCTTCGGGGTCCAGTTCCTTGAGAAGCGCGACGCCGCCCCAGCCGCCGCCGAGGATAACGAGTCTCGGCTTAGTATTCTTCTTCGTCTCGTCGTCGTCGATGAAGGCTTCGGCCACGGGCAGATTCTTGGGACCGCCTCGACGAGGCTGTAGCGCCAGCTGCGAGACGTCAATGTCGCCGAGTTCGGCACCATGCTTATACGTCGTTGCATCGTATACGAAGAAGGCAACGACACAGCCTCCGACGACGGCTATCGACGTTCCCACCCAGGCAGCGGCTCGGTAGCAAAAGTTGTACATCCAGGACCGCTTCAGGGGAAGAGGCTTTCCAGATATGTTGCGAACGAAGACTCCGACGGGTTGTCGCCTCCTGCCTTGTGTTGTCGTGGATCGGCACTGCGACTGGACGACGACGCCGGCCCGTAGCGGCTGGACCCTGGGCAGCAGGAGGGCCAGCTGAGGGCGGCGCAGAGGCACGATCGCGCGCATCGTTGACTTGTTTTGGCGGTCGACAGGGAGAAGGCCTGCCCCGTCCTGCTTTGACTTGAGCAGGTAGGGAGAGTGAGTGTATGTCCTCCGAGCCTAGGACCTACCGGTAGATGGTCATAGCGGTGAAGCGACGTCCGCGTTGGAGCTGGCATTTTCCGTCCCTCACTGACGTCATACCTACTTTACATACAACAGCTACGGCGGTGCATCTACGGATAGTGGTAGGCATGTATGTATCCGTACATACATATGTATCAATCATCTTTCATCAGCATCGTCATCAGCATCGTCATCAGCATCGTCATCAGCATCGTCATCAGCATCATGCTCATCTTCATATCCATCTTATACACACGTGTCCAGTCCAATTGCCTAGCTACGATGCCTGCCCTTGCTAGGCATGGGGTCACTCAGCACCGGAAATACCGCTTCTCAACCCACCGCTGCTCCTGGTCAGCCAGCATATTGCATACCACCACCGTGATCTCGGGAAACACCGTCATCAGCCGGTGAAGTCCGAGCCGCCCAGCCGAATATGTCGCCAAAACAATCCTTTCCAACTCGACTCCATGGTCGACCAAGACCTGCACAGCCATGAGAGCCGCGCCACCACTGGCCATTTGCGTATCCAACAGCAACACGCTCTCCTGCTTGTGGATGTCCTCAGGCAGCCTCAGGTAATGTAGCTCCGGCTCGCCGGTGGAAAAGTCCGATTGTATCAGAAGTCGTCCAGTCCGACAGTCCGGTATCGTCTTCCGAAGTGCAGACTCGAAAGCCGAGCCCCCTCGGAGCACAATTACCGCACACACTTCGCCTTTTGGCCGCAGACCTTGGTATTTGCTTCCTGTCGGCGTCTCGATTTCCACACTCGTGAATTGCACCTTGTTGAGCGCTCTGCGCGACGCTCATCAGTACTCGAACGCAATTCCGAGCGCATTGTTAACACCCACTGCTCGATGATCAGGGCGGCCAGGCGATCAAAGTAGAATATGAAGTCTTCCGCCGAAGTGTCTATATCCTGAAGAATAGTGTTCATGAACCTCATCTGCGGCGTGTCGTTGAGTAGCGAAACTCGGTCTGAAAAAGGCTGCTCTTTGCATGCGACTTGTAGCTGCGTCAGAGCCTCGCGATGGTGCGTCGATTTCTCAAAGAGCTTCTTCTCGATGAAATGAATCATCATGTCTCGAATACACCTTTAGCATAATAAGGTCTTCGTAGGGAAAAACATCGAGAGAAAGTGGCCTAAAGGTCAACCAACGTACCGAGCGCTACCTGATTCTCGATTCCCCGTGGCACAATCAAGTCTGCCACCTTTCTTTGGGGCTCCACGTACTGTGACCATGCCCTGATGAGTGCCAAGACTAAGACGAGGACGCCGATGGACTGCGCTGCATTACCTTTTCGTAATTGGGCTTCACGAAGCCAAACCACTGCTTGATGGAGCCCTCGATATCGCGCCCCCTTTCCCGTACGTCCCGCACAACTGAGATTCAATAAGACTTCATTGCTAAGCTTGGGTAAGGTCGCAAGCACTCACTTCGACGAGACAAGCACGTATCCACGTCTGCTTCACAGTAAATCTGAGTTTGGTCAGAGGGGCCTTTGATTAGGGTGTGTCGTGCTGCCGACTAACCCCGATATCGAGGAGCTCCAGAACCCGTGGGTCGTACAGAGCAAAGATTCCTTCAAGTATGAGCACATGCGGGGAGTATATGGATGTAGTTTGGTCCAGGCGCTGATGTTGAGTGAATGAATACACGGGAATCTCTGCGCGCTTGCTAGCCGATTTGTTAGCGACAGCCCGGAAGGAAGAAAGTCGTCGAGGGGCGAGGGCTGTCACCCGGCCTTGAGGTCCCGGAGGCGATCGATCAGAGCGTCGAAATCAATGGCCTTAATGATGTTGAGCCAGTTTCCTTCTTTAGGCGGGGCGGCCCTTGCAGGTATCATACCTCGGGAGAGTCGAAGTCATACTCGTTGGCAAAGGCGAGTCGCAACTGCTCCGAGTTCAAAGACTTGTAGAACGAGTCCTGGCCCAGGTTAGCCGTCCGACTGGCCCAGCTCCAATTGCGCGGTGTCATGACTTATACATCATACCATGGACAGAATCACGACCCATGGCAGGTTGAGCCTCTTCACAATGGCCTGGGAAAGCGTCGACTTCCCAGAGCCCGAGCTCCCTGCGATGCCCACAATGCTGACGTCTGCCCATGGCGGAGCGTAATAGACACGTTTTTGGACCGAGGCATGGCTTTCAAGCTGCGACATTTGGCCGTGGCTGGCTGCCGCGATTTCGCGTAAAGCTGACGAGGCTGCGGGAGGCGCCCCTGATCGAATCGGATTGTTTTCCCAGGTTTCGGCAGTCCTGGCAATGGTCGAGCCGCGAAGTTCCGTGGGTGTCTGGAGTCTGGACTCAAGTCCGTATCGTTAACAAAAGGAAGGTGAAAATTCAGCCACTTTGTCATCAGGCTGTGATAGTGCGCGATAACCCTACGGATAACCCTACGGATACTGCCTATCTCGATCTAGGAGAAGTGGCTCCTACCTACCAACGGATACTGCTACCTACGTACGTCATTCTGTTCTCCTAACAAACAAAGGACAGACAGGAGAAGAGACGCTCAAACGGGACAGAAGCCGCAAATTCGAAAAATATCCAGCCGATTTTATATCATATTCATGCCTAGAAGTCTGTCTGGACTATTGGTAGACAGAAGTGGAAGTTTCATCATTTCTAGCACTACTGAAGGCTGAGGAGAGTGAATGTGGCGCAGCTGTGGCTGACTGACGTGAATGACTCCCCTGGCTTAGTAGTACTTACCGAATCAGGTAAAGCCTCCTGGAGAATCTTCCTCCGTCCGTGCCACAGAGACGGTGTGCGAAGACTTTTGCATGCCCTCACAGTTTCGCATCGCTCTCGCCACGGACGAAATCATCTACCCCGACTTCAACCATAGACTGAACGTCGGCTCTGCTCACAGCCTCGTTTCGCCCTCTCTGCTCGCTCGCTCATGCGCTGAAACCTTTTCGCGGATCCAACTTCCGGCTGCTGCCGCGCTGTCGGCAGCATCCGAAATTATTGAAGCCCTGGTCTTGGTACTTAACATGGAATAGGCCCTATCCGTGGATTCGTGCGCGGAAGCCCCAAAAAAACATCATGGTATAGTGCCCTCTCCAAATCTCAAAGGATCATCGTCGCATCGCATCACTGACGCGCGGCAGACATCGACGGCATCTACGGCCACGCCGGCCAAGCATGCGTTCGAGAGACGGCTCGAAGAAGTCAAGTCGCCGAAAAAGTACGTTGCTCCCATTTTCTTTGACTGTCTCGACCCGGGCTTCGTGATGATCGCTATATCAATGGGAATCTCTCCTAGTCATGATGCGGAGAAAAGAACACAATTTATTTATCCTGATTTGCCCACAACACGACTTCTAGCTCCCCGCTTCGTCATAGCTTTGTGCCTATTTCGCTGACCTGTCTCTCAGCGATATTAATGCTCTCATTCTCGACTACTTGACCATGGAGGGTTATCCGAACGCCGCTGCCAAGTTCTCTAAGGAAGCAAACTTGCAGCCTCAGCAGGACAGCGCGTCGATCCGAACAAGACAAAAAATCCAAAACTTTATACATAGCGGGGACATTCAGTCCGCCATCGAAACTCTGAATGACTTGGATCCTCAGGTGAGTATATAGCTGTTGGTTGAACAATCTCCGTCACTGTGATTAAAAACACGAGTTTTACATGCACCACACAGAGGACCATCTTTGGCCTTTGACGATAAACACCACTATATGTTATGAGTTATTTGTTTCTTGATGTCTTTGCTTTGCATCGTCTTATTCTCTGCAGTCACTAACTTTCTACAGATTCTGGACAACGACAAAGCGCTGCACTTTTCTTTGTTGCGTCTGCAGCTTGTCGAGCTGATCCGTTCTTGCAACGCCGATGGTGGGGATATCGCTCCCGCCCTCAAGTTTGCCACAGAACAACTTGGGCCTCGCGCTCCTACCAACCCGAAGTTCCTAGAAGACCTGGAGAGAACCATGGCTCTGCTCCTGTTTCCTCATGATAACCTTGATCCTCAACTCGCCGCTCTGCTCCACCCTGACCTGCGTCGCGATGCCGCCGACAGCGTGAACCGAGCCATTCTGGAGCGACAATCTGCCAGACGAGAGGCAGCCATCCGTCACCTAGTAAAGATGCGGGCGTGGGCGGAAACAAAGGCGCGGGAGTCCTTCATTGTTCTTCCGGATCATCTTGATATAGGTCTCAAAGGTGAAGAGTCGCAAGGACAGAGCGCGAGCGAGCATAACGCAGAAAATGGTCACGAGCCCATGATTACCAACTGAAGCCCCCCCCGTTTTTTTTTTACATCCGTCGACTGCGAAAGACGCGTGGCAAGCAGAGCCAAGGTCAGTCTGGGTCGCGCGTGATTATCGAGCTCATTTCTGTACGATACGGGGTTACAGGTATGGAAGGACTTGGGACACTCAGTGAAGCGTTGATTTCTTGTTCATTCGCCTGGTGCCTTTTATTTCTACCAATATCCGAACTGGCGTCATAGGATGGTGCTTTTACTGTTTTCGATTGCTCAGATGACACCGGATGAGGTATTACCGACTTAGCAGGCATTTGAGGTGTAGCTGCTACCTACTAGGGTAGCCCAAGAGCATGCTTCCTTTATAGTTACTTGAAAATGACTTGACCAGTTGACAGTGAATAGTACTCGGCAAGTGGGTAATGATGGTGGCTCCTCACTTCGTTCGAATATGCTTGAGCTTCTTGGGGGAGTAGAGGAAGTTATTGGCATAAGCCTTGGGGGTGAATTTGCGTGAGCATGGCTCCTGTACAAAGTACGAGTAACCCTGCTTATCGGCAAAACGGATAGCGTCCTCTTTGGTCTCGAAGTTGAGATGGGTGCCCTGCATAAAGTCGCCCGAAGACTGCCAGCCTATCAGCTCGTTTTCCCACCGGTGGCCTTTGGGAAGGATATCCCAATCCACGCGCCAATGATGTCCTCTGAAGTCGCCAGATTGCGTCGCGGGCTTAGACTCTTTGTAGATGCTGCGGTATGTCAGACTTTGCACGTCCTGGCTGACGACAGGGGCGAAACTTACCGGACCGTTCGAGCCTGGAGTTCCATCGGAGCACCGGAGATCATGCCTGCGGTTAAGACGTCTTCGTTGCCCTCTTGGATTTGTTTCGGTACGGGAGTAAAGGTCCTGAGGCGCCGTCGTCGTTAGCTTCTGCCTGAGTCTTGCCGGATAATGATCAGCGTACGATGTGGCCTTGTCGGGGGGTATATCATAGTCGGGCTGGGTTGGGGCTGGAACGGCCGGGAGGGTTTCGGGGCGTGTCGCGACGGCGCTCTCGAAGCGTCGAGTAGCAGACAGACGAGGCGCACGAGACGAGGCGGCTGCGGTTTGCCATAGCCGCCTGGCGGTAAGGATCCGAATTGAGGCCATGACGAAGGCGTTGAGGTGGTGACGCTGAGAGTAGGAGATAGCCGATAGGATGTAGACCGTAGTAGGTGGTTGTAGCTACAGGTTAGGCAGTGCCACAAAGACGGAGGTAGGTATCTGTGATAGCCGATGTTCGGCCGACCAAGCAATTTTCGGCGAGACACGGGATGCCCAGCAGTCGTGACTTGACAGTCCGTCTGCGGGCAACTTCTGGTCTGATAACTCTCGATCTTGCAGGCCAATTGCAGACACCATGAGCTTCGTTACTCGACGAGCGCTTTCGACGCTCATTCCTCCGAAGGTCAAGAGCACCAGGCGATGTTTGCTTTGCTACCACTCTGCTAACGCTGCTCACAGGTCGCCTCACCCAAGGTACATCTCCCTTTCCCCTTACGCGCTCTCTATGCTCTGGACGAGAGAATCGACTTGTCAGGCGTTGCGCGGATTTCTCAAGCCACGGACTACGAGCAGCTCGCGCGAACGAGCTTCCGAGTGAACGACGAGCCCACGGGCTGGCTAATCGATGATAATCGCAGGCTATCGGTGCCGCTCCCGATGCGTTGCGGATGCAGCGCGTCGTCAGCTTCTACGAGAAACTTCCTCGAGGTCCGGCCCCGCAGATCAAGGGCAAAGGACTGCTCGGCTGGTATCAGGCCAAGTACTTTGGCGACAAGACCTCTGTCAAGCGTACGCCTTTCCTGTTTGATATTGGTGCGCAGACAATGCTAACGGGCAGCTTGGGCAGCCATAATCCATATCATTGCTTTCATGGTTGGCATCGGCTACGTGCAAAACTACTACTTCCACTTGCGTGCGTTGCCCCGTTGATAGCATTCCTCGTCCCGTGCAGGCAGCTAACGGTACCGATGTGAAGGCCACCATAAGAACAACGCCCACTAGTGGCAACCCCGCACTGGTTGGCGAGGTGGTTTAAGAGGCTGTGTACTTAGGCTTTCAGACAGTTGTCGTCGTTGTTCGAGAAGCAACCTATTAATCGGCTGTTGTCTTTACTAGGCTTTTGAAGTGTTTCCCAGCTGCGGCTTGAGCTCGTCTCGGCAACGGCAACGATCGGACCTGACAGGCCACGTGATTCATCGGTGGGTCCTAGTGTTTTACGAGTGAATTTCATTGCCGCAAGCCATGGGTCAACGGGGTTTCTTTTAGAGGCAAACTGCCTCGATGTCTAGGGCTTATGGGAACCCATCAACTTTTTATCTTGACGTGGTCATGATCGTACATATGTACATTTCTGTATCTGTAGGTATGTGGTATGTATTCATTCATGTTCATCCGCTACATGTACATACATACACATAGAGTACTAGTATAGGTACATATGTACATATGTACATATGTGTGTGCTGCTAAGAGACCGCTTACGTAGTTTGTACCTACCTGCCTCTTTGTAAGTACTACTGAAACTGGAGGCACCTACGTGCCTGGACAGTGTCTGCCAGCCGCGAACTGATACTTCTCAACTCAGTTCATCATCAAGTCAAAAGTGAAAGCCGCATCACGAGTGGCCGGCCCCCTGCGCAAGAGAAAGAGTAGGAAAGAAGAAAGGAAAGGAAAGGCCCTGCCAAGGCTTCCAGGGCCCCCTAAAGCCTCACCGTCTCCACAATATTACAGCGAGCGTAGGCACAAATACAGTGGCAATCTGATCCCTACCGCCGAAAGGCGCTAAGCCAGATTCGGCCTGCTGCAGCTTCGAAAATCACGTCGTCTGCCCCCCCAAACCACCTTCACCTTTCGCCCTACTCTCTTACTCACCCTCATCCTCACGCATCGGTTCGGACTGAGACTCCGTCGCCGCCGCCCGACTTTCCGCCATCGAGAGACAAGTAGCCGATAGTACGAGCCTCCGGTTTGGCGCGCGGCCAGCGACAATCCCGCGAGTGCCACACCAGCAGCAGAGCAGCCTTAAAAGCCAACCCCCTAGCGACTGCTCTTCATCATCAGTGAGCATCGTCTCGCGAGTCAGGCCTCCGATTGTCCGCCTTTTGCATTCAATAACTGTGCGACTCCTACTCTTCTCCCTGACCGCCCTTGATCCTCGCGGCGCTTACGGTCATTTGGCAGCCTTGTCGACACCGCATCGTGAGCGACGCTCGCCTATCATCACGAAACGGATGATGGCCACGGAGCCTCCAAATGAGAACCTCGCTGATGTGTCTACTTCTCCCGAGACCCGGCCTGTGAGACTCCCTACCCATCGTTTGACGGAATCGCGCGCTATAGCTCGAAGTCCTTTCGATACGAGCCCAACGGAATTCACAGGTTTGCTAATCACCCTGTCTTCACAGCCCGACCAACCCTGCAATGTCGCGCTCGACCCCCCAGCTGTAAATGGCAACCTCCCTGTCACCAACGACGAAATCGCCAACAAGCGCATCACCAGTGTTGAGGAGCAAATCAACTCGGCCGACGTTAGTGTGAGCGGCGGCTCCGACACTGAAGCCTCGCGCCCCGACTGGCCGAGGCAGAAGGATGGTGACAAGAGTCACGGCCGTACAACTTCCACAACCAGGAAGCCGGCCACATTCAAGGCCGTATCCGTTAACAAGACGTTTCTGGCCTCTAAGTCGACACCTAGCAGCACCGTCCCCAAGGCAAACGACAAACCTAACACAGGCACCAGCACTCCACCGCCCGGCTCGATGACGCTGTCGGCCTCACGTCCCCGGCTGGTTGCCAAGACGGGGAGCGGCGCGCGCGATTCTACGCCGCGACTGTCAGCCTCCGTCAACGGCGGGAAGCCAGCGGCGGCTCCCGATGCCAGCGCTGTTTGGAACAAGAACCGAGGTATGCCGCTCACCCCAACCTCTCGTTCGGTCGTCGGTGCCGATGCTGATTTCTATGAACACGATGTAGCCCCGGAACCGAAGAAGCTCACTGATGAAGAGCTCAAGAAGTACGGAATTCACATGGCTAGTCGCCTTAATGAAGACGATACTACAGGGCAAAATAAATGGGCCGACATCGACGACGATGACGATGACTGGGCTCCCGAGGCCATCACCTGGAGTGACGGCACCAAGACCACGCTCCCAATAGCCGACGAGCAGGTACCCGCGACGTCGGAAAACGGAGACAACGCGTCCACGAGCTCAAAGACCAAGGACCAAGAGAAACCCAAAACTCCGACCTCGGCTGCAACGACTAGCTTCCCGCCACCCAAAGTTGGCGGTCTTCCCTCTGGCAAGGGTCTTGTTTTCAAGAGCGCATCGATGGAAAAGCCGGCTGTTGTCACCAAGCAGCCCGTGGTGACCGGCCCGCCAAAACCTGCCTGGGCCGTCCTTCCTCCTATTGATCGGGTATCGCCTGCTTCAGCGGAAGCAGCAAGCACCCTTCGCAGTGTCCCCAAGGAAACGCCAAAGCCGGCGACTTCGCAGCCGAAAGAGATTGCGGCAGATGACTTTAGCCGCTCGTCCTGGAGAGATGGCATGACACACGGCAGCCGGGAGCTGTACAACTCTCAGTCGGGCCGTTACGAGCCAGTCACCGACCGCCGGGGCTTGGCGCGCCCAGATGCTCAGCCCAAGCACCCAGCTCTGCTGCACCGCCCTCAGGCTGTTGATCAGCCGGCCGAACCGTCGAGCGCGTTCCAGACGACCCGAACCTCTCAAGACGCCCCCTTCGCCCGGCGGCGCGGATCCTCCAACGTCAGTGGTGGCAGCGGATCCTACATGGCGCGCTTGGGCAAGGGCAATGGAGTATCGGTACAGGCTCCGCCAGAGCTACTGGCCACGAGAAGGATGTCTCTGGCCGGCTCGGCGGACGGTCCGCCACCCATGTTGTCGCCGGCAAACCCGCCCCTCTCCAACCAATTACCGGTTTCCAGACTGCAGCCCTCGCATAGCTGGATGGCGAGGCCCTTGCCTGGGCCAACGTATGGCGGTCCAATGCCGCCGGAAGCCAAGGCTGGACCGGCTGTCCCTGTCGAGCGGCCGGTGAACGACGTCCAATTCCAGGAGACGCTCATGCGGGAGCGCAGGGAAGCTGCCAGAAAACGGCACGAAGAAGAGGCGGCCCGCGAGGAAGCGGCCAAGAGGGAGCGCATTCAAAAGAAATTGGAGGCTCTGGGACCGCCGCCGGAGAAGAAGAGCGACAAGAAGGAGGCCGTTGCCAAGGACGAGGTGATACGACCGATGCAGATTAAGCAACGGAAGCCGCCTGAGCCGTCTCAGCCATCGAGCCAACCGACCGGTCAGACGGGCTCGGACTCGGGTCTGCGCGAGACATCGGGAGAGACGGCCAAGACGACGCCTCCGAAAGAGGAGGCTTTGGCTCCCAGGCGACTGTCGCAAGGTCCGGAAGGAAAACGCGCTGATCCCTGGGCCGGTTCGGGACCCCGACCTGAGAGGTTCACGAACTGGACTCCGGGAGCGCCGCCGTCGACGCGGAACGTCTGGGGCTCTCCCAACAACGACAGGGGCCTCGGCAACGGCACCTTCAACCCGGACCTCGGTCGCGTGCCCGGCACAGCTCCGCAGGGTCAAAAGGGCCCGTCTCCCATCGGCCCCCCAGCCAGCTCGCGAGCGCCACCCCAGACGCAGCCCAGTCATGCCCAAGTTCCGTCCCAGGGTCCTCCTCGATACGGCGTGCCGGCGCCCGACTTGGCCAGCAAATGGGTTGCCGCCGTAGCCGACGGGGACAAGAAAATCAGGGCCGCACGGTTGGCCGAGAGGATCGGCCGGGAGCGCCAGTTGGCCGAGCAAGGCATGTCGATGGAGGATCTTCAACCGACCATCAAAGATACCTGGCGCCCCGTCCAAATACCCGGAGACGGCACACGACGCGTTGTCGGCGCCCCCGAGGTCCAATCTCAGCCGCCAGGCCCCTGGAAGGCATCGCAAGACACAGGGAATTCGGGTCCGGCCTCGGACGCAGCGCCTCCTGCGCACGTCGGCCTCATCGGTCCTGGCACCGGCTCTGTGCTTCCTCCGACTGGTTCTGGAGCGCCCCCGCAGCCTCGCGGCTCGAGGTTCTTCCCAAGCAGGGACATACGCCACGACATGGGCTTTCCGGCGGCGGAGTCGTTCCGCCCAGCCTCGCCTTCGCTCCCCCCGCCGACCATGGAGGGTCATCCTGCTTACGAGGGCGACGCGGTTCACCCGCACGTGTCGTTGCCTAAACCACAGCCTGTCGTCAAGCTGCCCCCTTCCCTAATGGCGTCGAACCAGTCTCAGCAACCCCGCCCTAACGTGACGTGGGCGAGTCGGCTGGGTATCAAGGAAAGCCTGCGTGCTCCGCCGAGCCTCGGACGCGTGGAGCGGGCTCAAGGATCATGGCAGGATAAGTTTAACAATCTCCTCTACAGCGACAAGTCGCGGCATGCTGTGCTGGATCCAGCCAGTAGGAGTATCCAGGAGCCTTTCACACGCAACGACTCTGTGACGACGGCTGCTAGGTTCGACATGGACGCCAGATCGCCGAGGTCGAAGCCTATGGCAGAAGAATGCTTCGGCGAGCAGGAGATGGGATCGCTGCCCCAGATACGGCTTCCTCATAAGGTGCCGGATGCGGCGTGGCAGCCTGCCGTGGCCCCGGCCAAGCTGCTGCCAAGGAGATTTGTAGTGCAGGCGTCGATGCGGGAGCCGTACTGCTTTGTCGCCGACGTGACCGACGGCGGCAGCACGGCCAGGATTCAGATCCTTTTGCCTGGCATGGCCGGTGCCAAGTTCACGACGATTGCCCTCCCGACGCCGCGAGGAGGACGAGGTGGTGGTCATGCTCGGTCATCACCGCGGCATAAGAACCTCGGCCACGGACCTCGTGGAGGCGGAGGCGGAGGAGGCAAAAGGGAGCCCTCCAGCCCATTTGGTGGAAAGGAACCAGGTTCGACGCGCGGCGGTCGCGGCATGTACCGCAGCCGACGGTCCGACAGCTGGAGTCGGCCGCAAGTGCCCGTGCAGCCGAAAGCGCTGGCGTCGTCGTCTACGTAGGGAACAGACGATGTGTGCGCCCAACCGCCAACTTGGGAGCAGATGGGCGACAAGTGTGCTGTGCGAAGCCGATGGTTGACGCGTTCATTGCCTCTGGAGACGATGACTTGATAGCGAGCAACTTCCCGTCGGCAGTTGAAGGAAGAGCGACGGAGCAGCAATGCAAATATCGACGTTAATATTTCTCCGGGGAGCGTCTGGGAGGGAAGCCGGTTTCCGGTGACGGATGTGGCTTGGTCTTGTTTTGTGCCCCCTTGGCTTCCCCCTTTCTTCTGCGTTCCCCTCCGGGTGCTTATCCTTTCTTTCTTCGTCTTCTTCTTCTTCTTCTTCTCCTTCCTCCATCCCCTGGCATTTTGTTGCTGTCTTTACCCAGTTGTGAGGATAGAGAGCTCCGAGGAGCAGGCTTTCTCTGCCAAACGGAAGTGGGAAACCGACACATTACTTTTATTGTCTCCTCGGCCTTTTCTGTTGTCCTCCCGGGCGAGGGGACACGATGGCTCTGGCCACGGAGGGATGGATGGATGGATGGATATACGCGACTCTGACAACCGCGGTGCTTGTACGTTTGCGCTTGGGGGAGGGAACATGTGTCGTCTTGGGGGGGGGGGGGGGGCAAGAGAGCAGTGCGAGGTTGGATGTTGGAGAGAGCGAGAGAGGGAAGTTTCGGGTGCGATTGAAGCTGGCTGAGCGAATGGCGCCTGTTTACGTGGAGATGGTTGGGATTGTCGAGGACCAGCCGTGGTTTTTTTTTTTTCTAACCTCGCGGAGGGGGAGGAACCGTCTCCATGATGGGCTCCTTTTGCTCTCTGCGCATAGTCGGATAGGAAACGAGGCCTATTGCATCAGAGGGGCCTTATTGTTCTTTCGTTCCTTGTTCGATCTATCTATCAAGTAAGGAGTGGTTCGGAGCAAGTAAGAGAAAACCAACACAAAAGGGGGGATAGAGAAAGAACAAAGGCCGGCCTCCTCTTTCAACTCCAGACGCCCTTCTCTTTTCTCCTTACAAATTACCCACAACACATACGCAGACGATAGACGTCAACGTCTCTGTATAGCTTCAAAACTCCTCCACCGCGCAGTTGGGATGCAAGACGTAAACGATGCTCGAAGAAGAAGAAGGAGCCGAGGAAGACGCAGCAGCAGCAGCATCGTCGTCCCCATCGACAAGCCCTTCTCCCCTCAACGCCATGAGAACGTTGTCCTTGACCATCTTCTTCAGCACCATCGATCCCAGCCTCCTCTCCGCGTGGTAGCTCTCCTCGTCCTCGAGCTCGTCCTCCTTCCTCTCGAGGTACCAGTCGAGGAGGGCGTCGGCGGAAAGGCCCTCGGCCTCGCCGGCTTTTTCGTCGTCGTTTATCCGTTGGACGAAGGCGTTTACCATGGAGATGTACTTTTCGTGCGTGATGGAAGTTTGCTTCTTCTTTGTCGTCTTCTTTAGGTTCCTTTCCGGAGAGTCCTCTTCCTCTTCTTCGTCTTGTTGTTGTTGTTGTTGTTGTTGTCGTATACCTGATGCCACCTCTGCTGCTCTTCGGAGATCGGAACCGTCTTCGGCTGGCGTCTCGTCTTCTTCTTCTTCTTCGTCGTCGACCATCTCGACGTCGTCGTATTCGACGGAGATGATGCTCTGGCGCAGAAGATCGTAGGCCTCCATCACCATGTCGGGTCGGACCTGTTCGACGCAGTTTGCCTTTGCAATGGCCTCGCTCAGACGAATCATGCTCTCGAGCTGTCGGACGGTGATACGATACGAGTTCTTGCCGACGCCGCCTTGGGCATCGTCCGCCCTCAACTCCTTGTACTTTTGGACGAGAACCTCTCTGGCCTCGTCGGTGAAGACGGGCTGGAAGGTGCGGGCGAAACGGATGTAGCGCTGCATCTGCTCCGTGCTGAACTCGGGCTCGATGGCGGCGTCGCGCAGTTGGTGGATGGCGACGATGTGCTCGGCCAGGTGACGGTCGACCTGCTCGTTGCACTCGTCGAGGATGACGAAGAAGAGGTCGAAACGAGACATGATGGGCGCCGACATGTTGATGTTGCTCCGCAGCGTCGTCTTGCGATTATAACGGCCACCTACCGGGTTGGCGGCCGCCAGAATGCTGGTGCGAGCGTTGAGCGTCGCGTGGATGCCGGCCTTTGCGATGGAGATGGTCTGCTGCTCCATGGCTTCGTGGATGGCGACCTGGTCTACAATGTCCATCTTGTCGAACTCGTCGATGGCGCAGATGCCGTTGTCGGCGAGCATGAGGGCGCCAGCCTCGATGGTGAACTCGCCCGTCTCCTCGTCCTTTACGACGGCGGCCGTGAGACCGGCTGCCGAGGACGCCTTTCCACTCGTATAGACGGCGCGAGGGGCGAAGGAGCAGACGTACTTTAGGAACTGAGACTTGGACGTCGAAGGGTCGCCGACTATGCAGATGTTGATGTCGCCTCGCAGTTGCATGCCTTCGGCCGTTGTCTTGTGAACGCCCGACATGAGCTGGAGGAGGATGCCCTTCTTGACAACCTCGTGGCCGTAGACGGTGGGCGCAATGGACTGGACAAGGCGCGAGTAGATGTGTTCCTTGTACACCATTGCCTTGAGCTCCTGAATCTCGTCGTGACTCATGGAAGCCAGGACGGCAGCCTGAACATCCTCGAGGGACTCGTCTCCTTCGTTGGCGCTGTTCTGAACCAGGGCGTTGATGACCTCTGCCGCGGCGCCGCCGGCCACCGGCTGCTGCTTCGTGTCGGCGACGACCATGCAGGCGAGGAAAGCCAGTCGGTAGCTGAGATCACGGACGCCGAGGGCCTTGAGCCCGGTGACTCCGCTGCCGCCCGCGTCGGCGGCGCCGCGAGGGAGACCGCGGTCGTCGCGGACCGACGTCGTCTTGACGCCGGGGAGACCGAGCTGGCTGATGTCGGGGACGACGATCAGGGCGCCTGTGAAGACGCACTTCTCGCCGGCTTTGGCGCGGTCGACGATCTCGCCGCGAAGGATGACGTCGAGAGTGCGCGGCATGCTGCCCGTCGGGATCTCCGAGCTGTTCTCCTGGATCCTGACCTTTTGCCAGTCGACAAATGTGCTGTGGCGTATGTCTAGCTGCCAGTTGACGCGGTTGGAGCAAAGCAGGTTAGGGCACTGGGTGGGTTCCGTGTAGCGAAAGGTCTGCTCCACGTTGGGAACGATGGCCCGACAGTCCTCGCAGACGAAAGTTGCCGACGACAACTCGGGACGGACTTCGGAAGTTCTCGTCACGGTGCCGGATATCGAGAGGAGGCTTCCGATGTTGGCCGCGCGGAGGCTCCGAACGCGAGAGACGAGCGACAGGTTGTAAAAGGCCAGGGCGAAGAGCTTGTCCGTCTGCTGATGTTCGTTTTTGCGACTCGTCGCCTCGTCTGTCTGAGTGGCGGCGGTGCTGGAAGCGGTCGGCTGACGATGTTCTCGGAAATACTGAGGCACATACTTGGCCATCATGTTGTTGAGGGCGGCGGTGAGGAAAGGTAGGAAGCGGTAATACTGGCCGGTGACGGCATCAGCAAAGCTCTGGTTCCACGACCTGAGATGCCGGTAGTCGACGTAGAGCGTCGAGAGCTGAAAGCTGCGCATGCCCCTGATCTGCGCGAGGTAGTATTTGTCCGTCGTGGCGGCGCTGGGAGTGGGCGCGCCCGATGGGGAGGGCTCCTCTGTGAAGCTGGTGATGCCGACGGCGGCGTCAGTAAAGCGAACGGATTAGTAGTTGGTAGCATGTTTTGCTCACCTCTCGATGAACGACTCAAAGTGCTCCTGGACAAGCAATCCGATCCGATCCTCGACCCGCGGGATGTTGGCAGCGTCCGGCACGCGAGAGCTTCTGGGCACCTCATCATCGGCAAAGCCATCTTCGCTTGCCGCACCGATATTCTCCGAGGGGGGACCGCGCGGACGTGAGCCAGACGATGAAGGAAACCGTCTGTCGGACAAGAGGCCGGCATCGCTGGAAGGAGCCATTTCTTCACTTCTCTTCTGCCTCCCTGTCTTATGGGCCGGGGGAGTGACGAGTAACGGGTGATGGTTATGTGGTGTTCGAGATTCGGGGGGGGGGGGGGGGTTTCAGTCTCGCTGCATATCAAGAAGGCGAGTCTGACACGGAGAAGAAAAAATAGGGAACTGCGGTG
>LKCN02000017.1:188996-200382 GCA_001633055.2 Ophiocordyceps polyrhachis-furcata BCC 54312 | reverse complement strand
GGGGGTTTCAGTCTCGCTGCATATCAAGAAGGCGAGTCTGACACGGAGAAGAAAAAATAGGGAACTGCGGTGAGACTAGGAGGTTGCAGGTTGGGATGGGGGGGGATGGGGGGGGACGGAGGGGATGGAAGGGATGGAAGGAAGATGCTTTACGCGTCGAAGCGCGAAAAGAACGCGACTTCCCGTTTAATTGAATTGCCCCACCGGGGAGACTGTATCAGGTACATGCGGCACTGTGGTCTCACAGACCCTTTCGAGTCGTACCCTGGACTTGTTTGCTGCCTGTTGCCGCCGTGCACTGACTGACAGAGCCTTACATACGCAGTCCTGTAGCATCCAGAAAGAGACGTGTCAGAATTGGATAACCAGCATCGTCATATCCGTACAAATGTATACAAATATGGTCAGATACATCATCAATCATCACTCGTGTGTGTTAAGAAAACGAGTGTATCTTATAAGAAAATGGTCAATCAGTCATCACGCACCATCATCATCATCATCTCATCAAATCAGGAGGGAGGCGGAAACTCAACTCACCTTATCAGCCACCACCAGCCATTCTTCCACGCCTCGAACGTACTCGTCCGAAGTGCTATCCGTCGACGTCGACGCTTCCAAAGTCCAGACGACCACCTCGTCAAAGCGCGTCTTTACCTGCAGAGCCTCCGTCTTCATCCCCGCTCTTTGCTCCTCATCCTCTTCTTCACAAGGCTTCATCATCCCCTTCCCCTTCTCCTTCTCCCGTTGCGCCACGACGCCCTGATAATCGTCCGGTATGGCCACAGGCCGACCGTGCAGTTTCCGTCCGCGAAAGTAGGCCACTTGCGACATTGTGAACTTCTGAACGTCCCCAGTTTCAGGCTGTGCCGCGCCATTGGTCATACCTTGCTTCGATTCGCTGGGCGACCAGTACCCGTCAATGGGATCGACAGGCCCCGTGTGGTGAATCCGGCACGGTAACAGATTCGGCACCGCCTTGTGCTTGCTTTTCCCCTCGCTGTCGGCGATTGCTAGTAGTGATTCGTTACTCATGATCTTGACGTCGAGCTCGAAGAGAGAGACGGAGAGAGATAGACAGCTCTGGAAACGCGCCTTCTGTCGCGTAAAGTCTTGCACTGTGCATGCCCGCGCGCGAATGGAGCAACAACGTACTGTGCAGTAGCCCCGCGCTTACGAATCAGCCCTGTCCCTTAGCGGTCGCTACCTACTTACATACTCTAGTGGTACAACAGCTTCAGAAGTCGCGCAATACTATCCGTACTTACATCGCTCATCAACAACACGCGCACACAGCTCATAAAAAAGAAACGACTCGCCCTAGAAAGAAAAGCCGTTACGTGCTATATTGGCACGTACAATCTAGGCATGGAAATAACAGCTCCTAAAGCCGTAGAGAAAGAGCCCCAAGTTGCAACCCAAACGGGACTTGAACAACGCACCGTTAGAAATCACCAAACCCGGGTCGATGACATCAAGACTCTGTCGAGCTCCTCCCTACCAAGTCGAGGGTCAAGGATCAATGGCTAGTTAGTAGGTAGGTCTAGGTCGTACATACATACTTCTACTGCATCCGGCAGATAGATGGCCCCATCCAACAAGCACAAGGTTACCTAGCCCCCATCGCTCCGGGCCTTATTACTTTTAGCTCCGGCCTGCCTGCCCCTGGACCGGCCACCCCATCCGATCTGCTACACCGAGACTGCAACAGCCACCAATCTCGTGAGCCTGTCATGTCTGCCTTCCGCAGGTCCAT
This sequence comes from Ophiocordyceps polyrhachis-furcata BCC 54312, assembly GCA_001633055.2. Classification (NCBI taxonomy): domain Eukaryota; kingdom Fungi; phylum Ascomycota; class Sordariomycetes; order Hypocreales; family Ophiocordycipitaceae; genus Ophiocordyceps; species Ophiocordyceps polyrhachis-furcata. The sequence continues at coordinate 198,626 of LKCN02000017.1, read as the reverse complement.
GCCTGCTGCTATCGCATGGCCCGTCTCCCGTAGCGCCGAGGTCTTGCGCAGTACCCTCGGTGGCTGGACCTGGGGCCCCGCCCTCGCCATCGCAAAGCCGGCCGTCTTGTCTGTCCTCGCCCGCATCCAGTCCGGCACCCTGGTGCTCATCGACGAGCCCGCCGACCAGAGACACGTCTTCGGGCAGAAGCTCTCCGAACACACCAATGGCGTCACAGCTCCCTTCCTCTCCGCCACCAACAAGCCGCCCAGGGCCGAGGTCGTCGTCAGAAATGACGCCTTTTGGATGCGACTCTTCCTCTTTGCCGACATGGGATTCGCCGAGGCCTATATGCTTGGCGACTTTCACTGCCAGGACTTGACCTCGTTCTTCCAGGTAAGACACATCCATCCTGCGCATGGCCGTCGAGGTGGACTGTACATAGCTCACCCCTTCAGTAGCTATTCATCGTGAACAGAGATCAGATGAATAACGGAATCACCGCCTTCTCCAGCATCGCATCTGCCCTCTCAAGCTTGGCTCGATCGACCAATACACTTTCCAATTCGCTGCTCAACATCTCGGCGCATTATGACATCAGTAACGACATGTTCGCCGCTTTCCTCTCTCCGGACATGACGTATTCGTGCCCAGTTTGGCGGCCTTACACCAAGGCTGATCCACACGACGAAACTCTCGAGGAGGCCCAGATCAGGAAGCTCGTCCGTTTCATCAAAGGTGCCAGGATCAAAGCCTCCGACCACGTTCTCGAAATCGGTACTGGCTGGGGCTCATTTGCCATCGAGGCAGTTCGGAGGACGAATTGCCGCGTCACCAGCCTCACGCTTTCGGCTGAACAGAAGCATTTGGCCGAGACAAGGATTCGTGCCGCCGGTCTCGACGACCGAATAGAGGTCAAGTTGATGGATTATCGTCAGCTTCCCCTGTCATCCACTCCGTACGACAAGATCGTCTCAATAGAAATGCTCGAAGCTGTTGGCCAAGAATATCTGGCCACGTACTTTGCATGTGTGAACCGGCTGCTCAAAAAAAATGGCGGCATCGCCATGTTCCAGTGCATCACCATGCCAGAAGGTCGCCACAAGGCCTATTCCGAGTCCGAAGAGTGAGTGCTTGCCATGGTCTCGGGAATCGACAGCCAAGCTAAGACGCAGGGCAGTTTCATCAATCATTACATCTTTCCCGGCGGTTACCTGCCTTCGATAACGCAGATATTGAACCACATCAGTCAACAGTCAGACGGTACCCTGATAGTGGAAAATGTCGAAAACATCGGCGGCCACTATGCGAGAACACTGAGACTCTGGAATGAAAAGTTCCGGGACAACTTCGACGTCAAGATTAGATCGGCCCTTCTCCAAGAGCACCCGGACATGACAGAGGAGGCCGTCGAGGTGTTCCGCAGGAAATGGGAGGTAAGCAATGCTAGCATGGATGCAAATCACCGCTGATGCTTGGCTGACCTGTGCTAGTATTATTTCACCTACTGCGAAGCTGGATTCCTGACGAAAACCCTGGGAGATGTTATCATCACGGTTGGGCGAGAGGGCGCTTTAGAACTGATGGAAGAAATCCCACTTTGACAGGATGAAAATCCTTTTTAGATCTTGTCTGCATCGCAACTATCTGGCTTGCCGTTTCCAGCCTTGCAAAAATTCTGGATTAGATGAGGGCCGTGTCGACGTTAGACAATGGGACCTAGATCTTGATGCTCTTATGCCGAAACCCAATGGAGTCTCGCTTTAAGTCATTTTCCTGTCCGGGCTTTGATCTTTCTCTTGCCTTTTTGCCGCGTTGTAGCAGCATGTTTTGAGGCGAACCGACCCGCATGGTCGCCGTCAATGCCGGACTTATTCTTGCGGAAAAGTAGCATTGTCACCCGAGCATCCTCGATGCTAGAGTGTGCTTCATCATGGATCCGGACGCCCAATAGTTCCTTTGCCAGCAGCCTGAGAGACGGCGTTTGACCATTTGTGAGTTTTTTAAAGCCGGGATAATTTGCTGTGTCACGGATATCCCGCCGCGGGTGGCTGAGTTTCAATGCAGCCAGGTCATGTCTGAGGTCGTGCCCAACTAAAATTCGATCTTTGAGAAGGCGGGAGACTTGTGCTTGAACCTGGTCGAAATCCCTGGCCAGCTTCATGTCCTTGGAAGTGATGCCGCTGTATTCAGTCCTCCAGTTTGTCACTTTCTCCTTCGGTTTCACAAACGAGTCATAGATTTGCCGGCCGTGGAAATCAACCAGGCTGGCTCTGGCCAGGGCTGATTTATAGCCGCCAGAACCGATCCCGACCATCTCACAATCCAAGGCTACAAACTTTCCAGGCTCGATGTTGGCGGATAAGCCATGGTTGATGCGGTCTCCGTCCATTGCTATGAAGTCTCCCTTGAGGCCGAGTCCGTAAGCCTCCGCCAGCGTTTCGGCCGAGATGTCGCTGCCTTGTGCCCATAGGGCAAGAGAGGGGGAAGAGCCATCTCCAGGCTCGCTTTCGGTAACAGAGCTTTGTACGCCTCCCATTTCAGGACGTCGTGCTCGGCTCGTGTGCCGCTTGTAAATGTCTTGCTTGCGGGAGCTGGTGACAGGTTCGACGGTAGCTTTCGGCCTCCTTGCTGGGCGGTGGTGAGTGGACGAGCCGTCGGCCTTTCGTTTGCACGGTGGCTGGGGTGCCTCCTCAGCCTGAAGTCTCGCCTGGAGCTTCTTCCAATTCGAAGATAATTCGGCCATGCTTTGCCGCCAGGCATGTAGGTATCCGATGGTTTGATTAGCTGGCGATTCGAGAATCAGGTTGTTCGTCGGAAAGGTCACGTGGTACTGCAGGTAGCTTCTGGATTACTAATATATCAAGATATGCGGGAAGAAGAAAGCAAACACCGGTATTCCGGGACTCGGCACTCGGATCGTTCATTAACCCCCCCCCCTCCTCTTTCATCAATGAACCGCGCGATCTGGCTCGCTCCCTGGGCCAACGTCACTTATTAGGTATAGCCTCGGAGGCTATGGCCTTCAAGGTCAGCTAGCGGCTTCAAGAGAATCTGTGTATGTTCGACGTCATCGAGCTAGTTAACCGCGTGGCCCGCGTCGCAAGTTCGCAAACGTCCTGGCAACGAGCCCAAGGTGTTCAGCAAACGTTTTTCAAGTCGCCAATTTCCCTGTCCCTGGACCCTACCAACCTTTCTCTTACATACTTCATCGAGAATGACAAGATTAACGAGGTTCCTCTTGCGGATACCCCGGCCCCAGGTCCGCAGAAAACCCTTCCTCCCCCCTCCCCCCGCATGATGCAGAATGCAGGCAGTTCTTGCTGATGCAGTGGACAGAGCCTGTTCGGTGTCATCAGCCTCCAGACAGGTACCGAGCTCATCGCGCTGGCGCAGGTCTTTAATAAGGTCACTGGGGTTTACGGCTTGCTCGCCATTCTCACGGGTTACAACCTGTCGGTATTGCAGCTGTCGACCTACCTATACTCCATCGTTGTGCTCGGCGTTGTCGTCTATCTAGTCCCGCACATTAGACGGCAAAGCCCGTTCGAGTGCCTGGCCCTAGCGTGGGTGTACCTCGTCGATACGGTCATTAATGGTGTCTACACGGTCGCCTTCGGGCTCGAACTCTACTTGTCCGCCGAGGCACGGCCTACCCCTTCGCTGTCCAGCGTTGTCGCGAAGGGCTTGGGTGGGCTGCGGAGGGAGAGCGAGGCAACGGCGCTGCCTCAGGAGACGGCCACAAGCATGCTTCTTATTGTGGGACTGACACTCCTTCGAGTGTATTTTAGCACCGTGGTCATGTCACACGCAAGACAGGTCCTTCACAGGTATATGCAAGTCGGCGCTGTCGAGGCTACCGGAACGGATGAAGAAGATGGTCCATTTGGCGCCCATCTCCCAGCCGGCGAAGGATGGAGAGGGAGCATGGGAAGGATGATGGTTTCTTGCGACAGAGGGTATTGGTTAGGCATGGATGAGGCGGAATTTTGGCAGGGGGAGTCTCACGGCAAAGCTGGAGGGACGCTGGCGGGAGAGGTGTAGGGAGGCAAAAGGGTTAGATGACGCCATTTGCACTGCTCGTCTCACCATGCGGATTTGTAACGCGGAGTACCTGACTGTACTTGCTGCGAGGTACCTCCTATAGTAGCATCTTTAGCGAAGTCGAGACGGTCTCTCGTCATCAACAGGTCATCGACAGGTCATCATTGATCACGCAATCAAGCCGTGGGCCAATCACGGAGCTTCGAAACCGGGGAGTTCGCCGGAGCCGGTACATGAAATGTCGCCATCGCGCGGTACCCGCGAGTACTTGCCGCTGATGCCACTCTCTCGACACAACCTCCCTCCCTGATCTCCTTAATACACTTGCCTTTCGCCCTTCGGCATGGCATTTCTCTTCAGGCAGAATCCGTCACCCAGGGGCGACACAATGATGGAGGCATCTCCTTCAATTCGCACGCCTGACGAGGCCGGTGCGTGATCCCTGTAGACTCCGCGCGACAGCTGAGCTGATGTCTGTGATAGTGGCCCGCATCGCCTACCTTGCCAGCGACGTCATTGTCGCGGTCCAGCCGTCACTGGCCGCTCCGTCGGAGCTTTCTCGTTTTGCTGCTCGGAGAGATCGCGGACTGGTCGCCACCACGGCCGATGCCGTTCCCACTGTAGGCCAAATTACATGTATGCAACACCACGGATGAGGTGCTGACATGTCCCGTCTAGATTCATCCCGTCCGCCAAAACGCGGATCCCTTACTCTCTGTCTTCACGCCCATTCGCTCCGCCAAGCTTGTTTCCGTCACCGCTCCGTCTTCCATCTTGCTGCCTGCCGTCTCTCACCTCTATAGGCTGGCCAACTATCCCGTCGTCATACACGTCTCTCTACTGCCACACAACCACTCCGATTACTCGGCCATAACCTCAATACGCAACTCAGGATGGGCCTTCTTACAATCGGAAAGCCTGCAGGAGGCCCAAGACATGGCCATTACGGCCCACGCCCTGGCCATTCGCACGGGCAAGGGCGTTATCCACTTCTTCTCTCCCGCCTCTTCTGCCGATGACGAGCCTATCGCCGTCGAGGATGCTGCTGTCGTGCGAGAAATTCTTGATATGGAAAGCGTCAGGAGATTTCAGTCGGGAAGAATCCCAGCTTCAGGCATATATGCCCACGACGGACACACCGCCGTCTCCTCGGACCATCCGGAGACGAACGTAGCGGGCTCGGCAAACAACGGAAACCTTCAGTCCTTGGAGGTTACGTCCGTGGCCACATCTGTCAAATCGAGCGAGCGTAGCCAGTCGTCAACTCCGGTGGCCCCTTCATCGGTTGCGACTACGGTCGAGGCCGCTCCCTCCCAAATACTGTCCGAGGACATCTACGTATGCGCCAGGCGTATCTGGTCTCAGATGCAGACGACCCTCGGAAGACAATATAACGCCTTCGAATATTACGGCCCTGGCGATGCCGAAAACTGTCTCTTCATATTCGGTTCCAACACTCGTCTATTCCGGGCGACAGTCAGCAATGCAAAGCCTGACGACGTCTTCGTCAAGGCAGGCGTCGTCGTTCCGCGCCTTTACCGACCCTGGATCGGCTCCAAGCTTACTGAAACACTTCCCAGATCAATAAAGAGAATCGCCGTTCTGGAACAGATTCACCGATCAACCACAAGATGGGGACCGCTGTTGATCGATATCCTCTCGTCCATCCATCGTGGACCGGGTGGCGTCCAGACCGTCGTCGGCTATCAGTTGGGATGTCTCGCTCCAGGAACCATTATCCAAGCACTGCGCGGCGTTTTTCAGAATCTGCTTGCCGAGAAACCAGTCCAGAATCTCGAAATTGGCGTCAGACATGCGCCTCAGCCGCTGTCCGGGCCCAGACCAGACCCTCCTCAGTTAGAGACGGCATACTCCAAGATTCTCGACCAGGTATTTGGGTCGAGGGCCTACATTGCCAATGCTGTCGATGCCGCCAATCCTGGCGTCTCTCCGGATGTGTGGACAAGCCCGGAATTCGGTTTCGGTTCGTTGCTGGCGCGCAAGGAGGCCAGGAAGCAATTCGTGGCCGAGGTCAAAGATGCTTCCCGCAACGGCGCGTTTGCCTCGGAAAATCCAAAAGACCTACTGGCTCGGTGGGCGGTCAATGCCGATTCCCTTGATTTATCCACAGACGTGGCTGAACAAGTCGTTGCCTGCCTGGAAGCCGACGGGTCGCCGGCGGCCCAATCTTTACTCTCGCGCCGGAGACTATTTCATCAGGAATCGCTCTGGCTCATGGGCTCCGACGCCTGGGCGTATGATCTCGGAAATTCGGGCGTGCATCATGTTCTAGCCTCAGGCGAGAACATCAACATGCTCATAATAGACTCAACCCCTTATTCTGGGAGAGGAGCGGCCGAAGGCGATCGACGGAAGAAGGACATTGGGCTTTATGCCATGAACTTTGGGAACGCCTACGTAGCTTCCACGGCCGTATACAGCTCATATACGCAGGTTCTACAGGCGATGCTAGAAGCAGATAAATTCAACGGTCCGTCGATTATTTTGGCGTATCTGCCATACTTTGGCGAGACGGACTCACCCTTGACTGTTCTTCAAGAGACGAAAAAGGCGGTCGAGGCCGGCTACTGGCCTTTATACCGATGGAACCCGAATAAGAATGAAGATGATGGCGAACCGAGCTTTTCCCTCGACTCGGAGCTGATCAAACAGGAGCTGAAGACGTTCCTCGCCAGAGACAATCAATTGACGCAGCTGATGAGAAAGGAACCAAAGTTTGCCGCCAGCCTGGCGCAGGACTTTGGAACGGAAGTCAGGGCCAGACAAAAGCGGAGAGCCAGGGATGCTTACAACCAACTCTTGGAGGGTCTGCTTGGAGCTCCGTTGACAATCCTCTTCGCTTCGGACAACGGCAACGCAGCTTCCGTGGCGAAGCGTCTCGCCAACCGAGGTAGGGCCCGCGGACTGAAAACGGTCGTTATGGCCATGGAGGACTATACGATTGAAGACTTGCCCAGAGAGGAGAATGCGGTCTTCATCACAGCAACTGCCGGTCAGGGAGAGTTTCCGCAAAACGGTCTGCCGTTCTGGGAAGCCATCAGGAGTAAGACGGATCTGGATCTGGCGACGGTCAACTTCACCGTCTTTGGCCTGGGCGATAGCCACTATTGGCCTCGAAAGGAGGATAGGATCTTCTACAATAAGCCAGCCAAAGACCTCGATCGGCTTCTCACAAACCTTGGAGGGGTGCGCCTCTGCGACATGGGGCTGGGTGACGACCAAGATCCCGACGGATACCAGACGGGTTACCAAGAGTGGGAGCCGAAACTGTGGCAAGCACTCAGTGTGGACGAAGTCGACGGACTGCCGGAGGAGCCTCCTCCGATAACCAACGAAGACATCAAGTTGGCTTCAAACTACCTGCGAGGGACCATTGTCGAAGGACTCGAGGATACTACAACTGGGGCCATCTCAGCCGCAGACCAGCAGCTGACCAAGTTTCATGGTACTTATATGCAAGATGATCGTGATGTGCGGGAGGAGAGAAAATCTCAGGGGCTGGAGCCGGCATATTCCTTCATGATCCGCTGCAGGCTCCCCGGCGGCGTCGCTACGCCGAAGCAATGGCTACAGATGGACGACATCAGCACCTCGTTGGGCAACGAGACGATGAAGCTCACGACGAGGCAGACTTTCCAGTTCCACGGCGTCGTCAAGGGGAGGTTGAAGCCGGCCATGCAGGCCATCAACCAGGCTTTGATGACCACGATTGCGGCTTGCGGCGACGTGAACCGCAACGTCATGTGTAGCTCCTTGCCGACGCAGTCTCGCTACCACAAACAGGTTCACGCCTATGCACAGAAGATCAGCGATCACCTGCTACCGTCGACGACGGCCTATCATGAGATCTGGCTCACCAACGACGACGACGGGAAGAAGATTCAGGTGGCTGGAGATGCCGTGCAGGACTTTGAACCGCTCTACGGTCCGACATATCTCCCTCGCAAGTTCAAGATCACCATCGCCGTGCCTCCTCACAATGACACGGACGTGTACGCGCACGACATCGGGTTGATCGCCGTCGCGGGAGCCGATGGAGAGCTGCAAGGCTTCAACGTGCTGGCAGGCGGAGGCATGGGCGCGACGCACAACAACAAGAAGACGTATCCACAGACGGGCCGGATGTTTGGCTTCTGCGCGGCAGACGAGGTTCACATCGCGTGCGAGAAGATTATGCTGGTACAGCGAGACTTTGGCGATCGGAAGAACCGCAAGCACGCGAGGCTCAAGTACACCATCGACGACATGGGCCTCGACGTCTTCCGCGGCAAGGTCGAAGAGCTTTGGGGGAAATTCTTCGAGCCGGCGCGGCCGTTTGAATTCAAGAGTAACATCGACACCTTTGGCTGGCAGCGTGACGAGACGGGCCTCAACCACTTCACCTTGTTCATCGAGAACGGGCGGATCGAGGACACGCCCGAGTTCCGGATGAAGACGGGCCTCCGCGAGCTGGCAAAGGTGCACAAGGGCGAGTTCCGGCTGACGGGCAACCAGCACCTGATACTCAGCAACGTCAGCGACGACGACCTGCCGGAGACTAAGCGGCTCCTGAAGCAGTACGGCCTCGACAACGTGCACTTCTCGGGCCTCCGTCTCAGCTCGTCAGCCTGCGTGGCGTTTCCGACCTGCGGCCTGGCCATGGCCGAATCGGAGCGCTACCTGCCCGAGCTCATCACCAAGCTGGAGTCGTGTCTGGAGGAGAACGGGCTGCGGCAGGAGTCCATCGTGATGCGCATGACGGGTTGCCCCAACGGCTGTGCCCGACCTTGGCTCGCGGAGGTGGCCTTTGTGGGCAAGGCGTACGGCGCCTACAACATGTATCTGGGCGGGGGCTACCACGGACAGCGTCTGAACAAGCTGTACCGGTCGAGTATCAAGGAGGACGAGATTCTGGCCATCATGAAGCCCCTTTTGAAGCGCTATTCGCTCGAGAGGCTTCCGGACGAGCGCTTCGGCGACTTTTGCATCCGCGTTGGTCTGATCCACGCCACCAAGGACGGGCAAGACTTTCACGACAATGTGAGTTTTACTCGGACAGCCTGGGCTCCTTTCTTCTGATGGTTTGTGCTTTTTGCTGACGTTTGTCGTGATCCAGGTGGCCGAGGAAGAGTCTGGTGAAGAGTAGGAATGAGTGGGAGAAGAAGAAACAGACAGACGTAACGGAGAAAAGAGTCACAACAGAAGGCCAAGAGAGAGAGGGGGGTCGTTGGGATGGAAATGAGATATATATATATATATGATATATATATGTACACAGACAAGACAAAAGACGAAACACACAAAAACCATCTGAGACACACGATAGCTTTCAGTCCATAAACGGGACGGCACTTTGGATTCGTCCCCGTCCCTTGCCTGCAATCAACATAAGCCGAGGAGTGATGATGCTTGATAACAACAAAGACCAAGCGAGAGAGGAAAGAAAAAGAGCAACGAAGAGAGAGAGAGAGAGAGAGAGAGAGAGAGAGAGAGAGAGAGAGAGAGACAAAAGGGAGAAGAAGATCTAGCGCTTCAACTTGCTCCCAACGCTGCTAACCGTATCACTCAGTCGCCCGCCCAAGCCGCCCAGCCAGCGAGGCACCTTG
>LKCN02000017.1:172381-187014 GCA_001633055.2 Ophiocordyceps polyrhachis-furcata BCC 54312 | reverse complement strand
GAGAGAGAGAGAGAGAGAGAGAGACAGAGAGAGAGAGACAGAGATGGAAGAGATAGGAGCAACTCACCGGGCACGTCCGTCTCCCCCGTGCACCCCTTCACATACTTGAGCACCCAACGCTCCCCTCTCTTAGCCACCAGCTCCCAGCACAAGATCCGATCCTCGGCCAGGTACATGTTAGCCGTGAACACGTCCGCCCGCTGCCCGTGAAGGGTCTCGCCCTTGAAATACTGGCTCAGCGGCCCGTGCCCGGTCTCGTCGTTCTGCAGCGCGTGGTAGCGATAGGCGCTCAGCGCCCCCGGCAGCACGGTAATATAGCCGAAGACGGACTCGAGCGGCTTGTCGAGGATATTGCTCATCTTGTACTCGAAGTTCTGCGACGCCACCAGCGGGTTCAGCAGGTTCGACCCCAGCTTGCCCTTCATCGCCTTAATCTCGCCGCAGGCGCCGGCCACGTTGGAGTCGGTATCGAAGGCCTTCCACAGGTGATAGAGGGAGTTGCTCCCCGGTCGCGTGCCGACGTCGAGGAGGATGCAGACGTTGGGGTTGAGCGCCTTGCCGAAGGCGTTGAAGAACCAGCGGTGCGAGTTGAGCTTGCGCTGGTTCTTCTCCTTGAGACAGAAGATGATCTGACACGGCACGATGCCCTTCTCTGCGCCTTTGAAGCGCAGGTCGGCGTCGAGAGACACCTGCGTCGTATACTCGTACACGTGCGCCTGCACAGCCCGGTTGTTGACGTAGTTCTTGGCGATGCCGTGCTGATAGACGCCCATGGCGGCCAGGGCGTCCAGCGTGCGAGCGTTGATCTTGTCTCGTCCGTCCGAGATGATACAGACGACGATCTTCTGCCATCCGGCCTCGCCCCAGGTGCGCGACCTCGAGCGCGAGCAGAAATGGGCAATATTCTTCATGACGGCGTGCATCGTCCGCGTGAAGCAGATCTCGTCCTCGTTATACATGGTGATGCAGATGAACAGCTCCGTCTCGCGCGTCGTCCGCCCTATGCTCTGCCGCAGCTTGTAGCCTCGTGCCACAAAGTCGTCGGGGTCGCAGGTGACGGCCGTGTAGCGCATGTGCGTGAACTCGACCTCGCTCCGCCGGGGGAGGAAGCTGTGGAGGATGGTGGGAATCTTGCACTCGAGCACCAGCTCGCCGTTGATCAGCTGCACCTCCTTGCGCGACATCTGCGGCGCCCTGACGCCTCGACGCTCCTGGGCGCCGTTGGGAGCCGGGCCGTAGTGCTCGATCTTGACGTCCTGCGGCACCGGCTCCTCATTGAGCGTCTCCTGCGAGAGCGACGAATATGAACCTCGCTCCTTGATGGGCGAGAAGACGTCGCCGTCGTCGCCGTCGTCATCGTCAACAGCACATCCGCCTGCGTCCAAGGGAATCGTCACGGCAGCATCGTCATCAGCGTCATCCATTTCGTCCGCCATCGTCCGCGAGCTTCGGGCCGAGACGGACGAGAACAGCGGCGCAGGCGGGAGGGGCCGTCTCGGACTGCCGCCGTACCGCGACGACGGTGTCCCGGGTCGCGGACCTCCGTTGAGGTCAGGCGGCTCGAAGGAGACGGCCGGCGGCGGGGGCCTTGTCCCGCGGTCGGGCGAAGGTGTCCAGGGCCGATCGCGGCCGGCAAAGGGCACGTACTTGGAGTCGGGCGGCGGCATACTAGGCGCACTATCACGAAAAGATGCGGAAGAGGCAGGCTGGTAGAGCCTTCGTCCACCGGCCGAGCTGGAGGGGCGAGAAGGCGACATGAGCGGCCGGTTGTTCCCTGTCAGATTGTCGGACGAAGCGTACGCGACAGAAGGCGAGCATTCAGGGGACTCTCCCAACAGTCTCACGGCGGCGGCGGCGGCGGCGGCAGTAGTAGTTGGTGTTTGATGGCCTTGGTCGTCGCCGTAGCCGTAGCTATAGCCCTGGCCGTCGCCGTAGCTGTAGTCGGGCGGTCGAGCAGGCGGCGTCTTCGGCCGATGCATGACTGGAATGTCGAGTGCCAAGTGCCAAGTCGATCTCGTTGCCGAGGAGAGAATAGGTTGGGATGGAGGGAGGGGAAGCTAAGGGAAGGGAAAGGCTCGTGTTTATGGGCTATCCCGGAGAAGAGCAGAGATGGATGGTGCCAGAGGATGGCAGGTCGAGGTTTTTGGGGCTTCGATTCCATGTCTGTGCGCACAGAGAAGAGAGAGACGAGAGAGAAAATATCGTACTCGCTAATAGAGAGAGGCCTGCAGGCGACACGAGTGCGTTTGGCCGCTGATGGGCGTTTGGCGGAGATGGCTGCGTCAACAAGCTGGGGGTTGACCAGGCAACGGGCTGGCAGATGTTGCAGCAACCAACCAACCAACCAAGTGCTGGCGTGTGTGAGCTGTCTGGCCAATCAGCTCCCGCAAATTGTATCACCTTTTAAATATCCCGATTGATCCTTACCCTGCCAGGGCCAGGCTTGCACTAATGAAATCATCCCCTTACATATCCGTACATATGTATGTACATATGTATGTACATACGGGGATCTTCCCTGTGTACTATGTATGTATGCCGTTTAATAATAGGCTTGTGTCGGAGATCCGTATCGGCCAAGATAAAAGAGGACTGTATCCGGGCGTCAGAGGGCTGATGTGTGGCAACTTGATGATGTGTGATGAACTGATGATGCTACTGCTAGGTCTGTGTGGTCACTGTGGTGTGCCCGGGCCCTGAGAAGTAGGGCCGGCAGAGCTGACGAATAGAGGGCAGCCTTGCACAACAGCACAACATATGTACATACATTCATATGTACATATGTATGTATATCACCCGGATCAATTGAGCACCCGGATCAGCAGCAGGCACTAATATACCCGAGAGCCAACCAACATCTTGGGTAGGTAGCCGTAGGCAGGCAGACATATTTGGCACGGCATGGGCTATAGTTTGGCACGGCCCCCTTCCTATCTTTATTATTTTCCTATAATTCGGCCTCCTAATTCCTTCTGTGTCTTACACGCTGCTGTCTTTCGTCTCTACATACATACTACGCTATAGGCCGAGACAACACACACACACACACACAGAGAGAGAGAGAGAGAGAGAGCTCTATCCGTACACACATACATCTAAGACAGAGCAGAACGCGTCTTAAGCAGGAATTCTGATATAGATAGTCGCACAGATATATATATATACATACATATGTATATGCCTTTCCACGACGCGACGCAGGTACGGGCATGATGCCTCACACTCCCATATAGTATGTAGATATGCATGTATGTACATACATATGTAGGAAGAAGCAACGTAACGACATCGTCAACGCCTTCCCCCTCTCTCACATCCATAACCTCAACACCAACAAAACACAACTCACACCATGGCTCACAGATCCATCCCACTAACCCGCGCGATCATGACGGCCCTACAACTCTTGCTACTACTACTCCTCCCCACCACCAGCGTCACGGCCTCAGATCCCCTCTACAGCGGCGTCTACAGGCCTCAGGTTCACTTCTCGCCTCCGCGTAACTTCATGAACGACCCCAACGGTCTCTTCCGTTCCCCCAAAGACGGCACCTGGCATCTCTACTACCAGTATAATCCAACCGGCCTCGTCGCCGGCAACCAGCACTGGGGCCACGCCACCTCCCCGGACCTCTACCACTGGACCAACCAGCCCATCGCACTGTCGCCGCCCAACAACCAAACTTTTGTCTGGTCCGGGAGCTGCGTCGTCGACGTCAACAACACGTCGGGCTTCTTTCCCAATCAGCACGACGGCGTCGTCGCCATCTACGTGAGTCTCACCAACATTTCTTTCTCCCTTTCCCTCAACTCCGTCACTTGCTTGCTGATCTTCTTATTCTTATTATAACTTCGGTGGGAAATAAAAAAGACCTTGGCAGGCCCAGACCGTCAGTCACAGGCCATCTCCTACTCCCGCGATGGCGGCTACAGCTTCACGGCCTACGACGGAAACCCCGTCATCCCGGGCAACTCTTCGCAGTTCCGCGACCCCAAAGTCATCCGTTACCAAGACCACTGGCTCATGACCGTCGCTTACCCCACCGACTTCGCCATCGGCCTCTTCACCTCTCACAATCTGGTAGACTGGACCCCCGTCAGCAACTTTTCTCTCCACGGCCTGCTCGGCCTCCAGTGGGAGTGTCCCAACCTCGTGCGCGTGCCTGAAGTCGACCACGCCACCGGCCGCAGGCTCGACGACACGTGGCTCCTCGTCGTCTCTGTCAACCCCGGTAGTCCGCTCGGAGGCTCCGTCACCCAGTATTTCCCCGGTTCCTTCAACGGCACCCATTTCGAGGCCGTCGACTCCGCCGTCCGCTTCGCCGACTTTGCCAAGGACTATTACGCCGGCCAGTTCTTCTACGGCGTCCCCGACCAAGAGGCCGTCTTCATCTCCTGGGCTTCCAATTGGCAGTATGCCGAAGCTGTGCCGACCGCCGCCGAAGGCTGGAGATCCGCCATGAGCCTCCCGCGTCGTACCGCCCTAACCAGAGCTCCGGCCGTCGGATGGAAGCTCGTCTCCCAACCGTACGACCTGAGCCCCGTCTTGGCCGGGCAGCTTCTCTCCCAGCCGAATGTCGCCAACAACGCCCTCACCCTGGACTTTGCCTCTGTTCAGTCCAATGCCCTGTACTGGGAGGCTAATGTGACGGGCCTGTCCGGCTTTCCGCCCGCGGCGAGCCTTAACGTCTCCTTTACCAGCAGCCGGAGCGGCGAGCGCCTCGATGCCGGCTACTTCATCGGGAGCGGAGCTTTCTTCTTGGACAGGAGCCAACTCCGTGCCTTCCAGTCACCCTTCTTCACTGATAAGTTCTCCGTCGCTGCGCCGCGGCAGTCAGGCAGCTCTTGGAGCATCACTGGCGTCTTCGACCGCTCCCTGGTCGAGCTCTTCCTCGACCGAGGCGTCGACAGCGCAACGGCCGTCTTCTTCTCCGACCAGCCGCTGACGAACATGGTGATTGCCTCATCCGGGCTCCCCGACGAGGCGCGTGTCAGCGTCCGCGTCAATGCCCTCCGCAGCGTCTGGAGCTGACGGACCTGGAGGCCATCATTCTCTCTGACCCCGCCCTCATAGACGGTCGTCGAGGCCTTCTCATTGTGCTGCTCCTCGGGTCCTGAGCCCATTGCATAAAGCTTATATGTGATCCGTCTTGATCTGCCGTGAGGCCATCGATGAGATGCTGCAGTGTAGCCACGATATTCTCTTACGAAAGACAAGAAAGAGAGACGTGAAGAAAAGACCAGACTCCTTGTACCATCCGAATAGTCTTTTCACCCAGCATCAAGCCAAAAACTCCTGAACCATGTGTTGCATCTTCTTACCTAACTCCAGTCGCAACGTAACCTACCTAAGTATTCAAACCGTCCGGAGAACCGATTTGTTCCAACACGGTCGCGCGACTAGCAGTTTCTCGCGTCTGCTCCATTCGAGTCGTCTGTTCGCCGCTCCCGCCCGGAGCTCTTCTTGCGAGGGCGGACAGCTATCAAAGCCAACAGAACTGCAGCTCCCGAGACGGTCGAGGCGGCAACCATGCCCCTGGAAAAGGCACTGGTGTGGACGTGGCGGATCGCTTTCCACTGAAATTCCGATAGCTTGTTTCCTAGTCTTCCCTTTGCCGCCCTCTCCTCCTCGGTGAGGATGCCTACCAGGTACTTTCTGGCCTCAGTATGGACGAGTATCGTCGAAGTAGAGATTCCCAGGCTGCCGCCGAAAATTCGAAGCAGTGCCAGAATTCCGTGTGCCGGCGCTGGAGCGTAATCACGTCAGCTTCATCGGCTTATTCTGAAAGCCCCCTCCTCCCTCATTTACCTTGATCACTGTCAGAGGCCTCGTCAATGACGAGATTCGTTGCCGCGGCCGCGGACAGACCAAATCCGAGGCCGGAAAAGGACAGGAATCCGAGGGCCTTCTTATCATCCTGAGCGCCGGACACCGTCGTCAGCAACGCTGTGCCGACTGTCATGCAACAGGCTCCGGCGAGTAAGGTCTCGCGGAAGAAGTTTCTCTTGTTATTGATTTTGCTGCTGATGACACTTCCCACAGCCGACATCCCCAGCATGGGAAGGAGCATGAACCCTGCCATGAGCGCCGTCTTCTGGCTCACCACTTGCGCCCTTAGCGGGAACGAGTACATGATGAGCAGGTACGGATAGCCCAGCAACAGTGTCGACACAGCACCTGCTCTGTACGTGCGATTTTGGAAAAGACGAAGGGGAAAGGCGGGCGAAAATGAGTCGCCAGATCGCTTCTCGACCCTAAATTCCCATGTGAGAAGCGCCGTAAGACTGAAAAGCCCGGCAGCGAGGGGTGCAATAAAGATGGCTTCACCCCAAACACGGCCGTTCGGAGACTCTCCGGCCTTCTGAAAGGCAAACACGATCAATCCGGACGACGCAATGACCAGAGCTGAGCCGACAAAGTCAAAGCCGGGCCGTGAGCTTCGTCGCTTCATCCCGAAATGCCCTCCTTTCGGCCATGTCGTGAGACAGATGGATAAGGAGACAAAGCCAATGGGGCCGCTGCATTTCATCAGCCTCTTAGACGGATAGCGCAGCAGAAGACGTGGCCCTACTTAATCCAGAAAATCCAATGCCAACTTGCAAAGTGTGTCAAGATGCCTCCCAGAGCCGGACCCAAGACACCGGAGCAGGCAATGGTGATGCCGATCATGATGCCAACGCTTGCTCGGGAGTCTTTGGGGCAAATATCGGTCAGAATGATCATAGACAATGAGTAGAGCCCTGTGGAAGGGGTATGAGCGATTGTTGATCAGGCAAAGGCAAGGGGTATGACAGTATGAATACCTGAGCCGCCGATGCCCTGGAGAGCACGGAAAGCAATCAACTGCGTCAAGCTTGAAGCAAACCCGCAGGCCATGGAGAAGATGAAGAAGATGGCATAGGCAACAAGGAAAGCATCATGCATGCCTATGAGGTCCGACAAGTTGGCAAAGGTGACGGCGCAGCCCACATAGGCCAGTGTGTAGGCCAAAGCCACCCAGTTGACCTTTTCCACTGTTTGGAAGTCGGCACCAATTGAATAGAGGCTTGTGGCGACGATGGACGAATCGACTAGGGACAGAAACAGGCCGAGGCACACGCTATCACGCCCTCGTCAGTCACATACATGGGTATCGCGATCTCGGGGCTCTCGTCACCCAAAGCTGAGCAGCCAGAAACGCCGGGTGGAAATTACGGGCGATGAGTTGTTGGAGAATCCATCGGAACCAGGATCTTCTCGTCCGGCGATGACGATCTCGTTGATGGCGGATCGCTTGTCGCCCGAGGCAGGGTCGTTGATGATGGCGTCTCCGGTGGCTGGGCAGCCTAGGCTTTGAGCGACGTCTTCAGCCCTGCTTGAGGAGGCGGGAAAAGTGAGGGCTTTTTCTTCCATCCTTGGGCTTGACGTCGAACGGAGCTCAAGACGGCGCGGGAGAGGGAGGCAGATATGGAGGAGACAGCCGGAGCGATGGGTATGGCGGGGATCATGAAGCGACTGATAGCGACACAAGGCGGAAGGTGGCGATGACCAAGAATATTCATTCATCAGGCGTAACTCATCACATCGCCAGTAGGTAGATGATTCGAGGCTAAGGGGCTGACCAAGGCAGAGGGAAAGTCTGTGCCGCATTAGAAGCAACCACCCATCTCCCTGCCTACTGCTGCTCCTACTATTGGAGGCATAGCGACGTAGTAGAGAGGCAGGTGGTGGGCAGCAGAAGAATAAAGAAAGCGTCACCAGTCCGCGCTTGCTTCATCGATATCCGAGCTGCGTCGAGGCGGGTGCGACGGAGATGGGGGTTGACTCGCCAGCAGAACAAAGACGCGACTCGAGCCCACAAGACACCTCTTCTCTTCCATCATGGCGACCAACGACACCATAAGACGACATCGTCTTCTCCCTATACCCTCGCTCCCGTCAGCCAACTGCATCGCTTCCTTTGGTCGGCCAAACGACATCAGCAAACAACTTAAAAAGGCGCGCGAGCGAACCCTGTGCGACAGTTGGAAAGGAATCGACGTTGGCGTCACAGACCCCATTTGCTACTGCTAAAGACAAAGTCTATTATTATTCACCATCTCGTACGCGTCCCGTCCCTTACTAACTACCTCTCAGGCTTCGTCATCGTCGTCTTGTGGTGCCTCGCTCGAATCAACCGGCCAAGTGCTGGCTTGCGCTAGGCTTCGCAAGCTGCCGCTTCGATGTTCGCGCGTCAAGATGCCCGGGAATAATTTCGGATCTGTCCCTGACAAGTGCACATCCGACATGATCTCTGAGAGTCGTTCCGGCTCGTGTACCAGGGCGCCATCCATCATGAAGCCGCCTTCGCCGTAGTGATGGAACGGCTGCTGATGATTGCTGCCCTGGCCCGACTCCGACCGCATGACTTTTCCAACACCGACAGCCGTGTCCTCCCCCGGCTCGCGTTGTGACTTGTAAGTCACATAGCGTCTCAGACTGCACGTCGCGTCAGCGGAAAGCCGAATTGTAGGGCTGCCAAGTATCACTTACACGTCCCTTTCCTGAACCAGTGTGTGATACCGGAACTCCTCCCTTCTATCGGGAACGTTTGTCTTGACCATTACGTTACCTTGCTTGCCGGGCAGTTCATACTTGGGGCCCAGCCACTTTCGTTTGATGGAAGTCTCGTAACCGCTCTGCTTCACCGAGTTCTTGGCCAGTTCGCACATGTCGACGGGACTGAGCTTGTAGATCTGCGCCGCTACCGCGTATTCCTCAATCAACGGCTCCTTGGTGAATGCAAATTGCAGCGGGTCATCCGTCGAGAGGGATACATTGAGGCCGCGCCGAAAGTATTGATGAAAAGGGTTGCGCTCGTATGCCAAGAAAAGGGCGTTGTTGCTCAGCGGCGACATGGCGATGCCAATCTGCTCCAGGTAAAAGATGTACTGCAGAAGCGGCACCTTGCGAAGCAGAAGCCCGTGGCTGATGCTGTGGCAGCAGAGGACAGCAACCGCCAGGTGCTCGCTATCGCCGGCTTCGCCGCAATGAGGCCGTAAGACGAACGTGTTGAAGCCTCGTCGTTTGCGCCAAAAGTTGAGCGACGTCATGTTTGCGAACTGGTAGTAAAGCCAGTAGCTGTATGGAGGATTCTGCTTTGAGTTCCACGCACGCGGCACCGGGAACTTCTTGAAGTGCCTTCTCTCTATCTTGCTCTCGTCGTCCACGCTGTCGAATCCGATGACACGCTGAAGGAATACGTGTAGTTTTGGATGACTCGACGGGTCCTTGGTCACCTCGAACAAAGGCCGGAACAGGTTGATCACAATTTGCTCAAATGTCTGCATCAGGCCGCTTGCTTGGTAAACGTCGTACAGCCGAGGAATCTGGACGAGCCACCGCACATTGTGTGAGAATAGTTTGTTGTCCACGACCCAGGCTGCCAATTTATCCCACTCGTCTATCGACTTGCCGTAAATGGATATGCGCCATTCTACCATCTGATATTTGCTCGATTCCAAGTCGGAGATGACTTCCTTGGTGATTTCCGCCAAGTAACGGCCGTGGATGAAGTTGTCGGTTTTCAAGAAGATGGTTCGAAGACGAGACTCGCCGATGGGATTATACTTGAGGTTGAATTTATCAAAGCGATGGAAAGAATCGGTATGTGCCTGCAAAGTCCGACCGTCAACGACACATGTCTTTGCTGCCCCGGCCTGCCTGCCCTGGGAGGGAAAGGCTCAAAACATGTCTTACATGCATATCCAATGTATCGATGCTCAGATCATAAGCGGTCAGGTTGATACTGGCGAATACCTCGGCCAGGGTTAGATGCTTGTCGTCGCGGAATAAGACAACCTCGTTAGGATGTTTCTTCATCTTGCTCTTGATGAAGCGCAACAGATGCTTCTGGTTCATGCACGCCGAATGATGGACGTGCGTGTCTACCTTGCGGACGTTATAAAAGTCTCGATGCGGCACTTTCTTGCTGTCTGCCGTCTCTTGGTATTCGTTGAGCAACGTGTAAAGATTGAATTTTCCTTCCAGATACTGCAGTCGCCTAAAGGCGAAGCTCTTACTTGGGCCGTCTGAGGAGATGGCGAGAATCTCTTCCAGGTCCATATAAAATTCCCTGATGGTTGGCACTTGGATGACCGGAGACTCCGCAAGCTTGCTCTCAACTACCTGGTACACACCACTGTCATCAAGTCTAAAGTCCATTTCATCCTCTGCTGGCAAAGGGTAAAAATATTCCATATTGAACTCCTCGCCTGCATGATGGCCTTTGCGCTTGCAGAATCAGTCAGTTTTCAGGACGAAAACTTTCCTCGGGGAAGACCTACGTCGTGAGGGGACTGTGAGCGTTCTGGTAACTCCCTGTCACCAGCCTTGTTCTGGGTCCAAGCAGGCTCCGGAGGTCGAGGATAAATGTCCCAACCAGGCTCGTCACGGGGATTGTCCAGCGGACCTTGCAAAGACAGGGAAATGTACTTGCGCCGAAGGTCCAGTATCTTCTGGATGTTCTTAGATATGGCACTGAGCTCAGCTGTGATTTGCGGTTCCGTGTCGAAAAGGCTGCTGTTCGAAATCCCAGCTGCATGATCCGCTTTCGATTTAGCATCGAAAATGTTCGTATGGCTGTCGTTTGCGCTGAATGTGGCGTGCCGACCAACCGTTGCGGCCGAATAGGACTGGTCATTGCCCTCGACGAATTCCTGATTGCGAAGCTTGTCTACAAGGCCCTCTCAGCGTTTTGCGTGGCTCGAGTGACGCAAATCACCTATTAACTGACCGTCACCATGTCCAAGAGTCGTAGGACCCCCACCATGCTCGATCGCTGAGCGAGACCCTGAGAACATGACGGGGCTGCCGTGGCTAGATTGTTGAGCCCCGCTAGCAGTCCTGCCACGTGAGTCGATCTGACTCCGCTGATAGAAGAGCTTTGCGTCTGTCTGTGTCATTTGGCGCTCCGCAACCGGATCGTAAAAGGTTGTGCGCTTCGGAACGTCCCTTGGTAGTATGTCGCCTTGAAAAGGATCATGTTCCACTGCATATGGTGCGCCGGGCGAGGGTAAAATAACTTCTTCCTCTTCACCGAAATATGCCTCATGTTGACCCCCTAAGCTTTGGGAGCTTTCCGGGCTCTGCAGAATTTGTTTGCCTGTTTGCCCATCTTCAGTCAGCAACCAAATGTCATAGCTTTTGGACCGAGTCTGGTGTGGCGTAGGGCTTGTGAGGATGCTGGAGGGATTGATACCTTCCATGACGCATCAGAATAATCAATTGACAGCCTCAGAGGAAGAATTGGTGAGACAAGTGGGAACCGCATATGAACAGAGGTTGTCGAGAATCGTCAGTCTCTATCGTGACAAGCTATCAATCACGTGGTGTTCAGCTGCAGACGTCCGTCATAGTCACGTGAATGCTGCGTCGCGCCTTACGCGGGCTCATGGTTTATCCGGAGCAATCGCGTTTGCCGCGTAAAGTATCGGCTTTCGAACGCGGCATCCTTGCGGCTCTGCTCCAGCTTTCGAATTTCAACCGTTTCGCTTCAACATGCCATCCCGAAAGAGGCCAATTCAGGCGGTCGAAGACCCAGTTGACGTCACAAATGGCGACGATGCTTCGAAAACGTTGAGCCGCATCCGCAACATGTGGCAGTTCGCCAACCTCTGCCAGTGGATCTACATCTTTGGCAAGGCTGCCAAAATCGACGAGTCCATTGATATTGAGGTTGGTGCCTTGCTCGCCGCGGTGTTTTCTCTCTTGGTTTCATTGAACTGAGAAATTTTCTCGTAGGAAATCGAAGCCGACTGTTTGAAGCCGAACCAAACCTTACTGGTGGACCTGGCACTTGCGATCCTGAAGCTCGTGTCATCTCATCGAGGTCTCAAGTAGGTTTCTCATGGCATTATATTGGTCCCTCTACGAAAGCTGACGATGGACTCCTCAGCCACGACATTATGAACGATCAGCTACATAAGCAATATCTTCTGAGGGCTCCAGAGAGCATCGTTTACGGTGACAACCACTCAAGCAATTTTTCCGACTTGAATGTGTTCCAAAAGGTGCGTCCAGCCCCTCTATTACTGGTGTAAATCGCCTTTGTTTGGTCTTCCATCTAATTTCATCCTCATCTGCAACAGATCATTGTGCTTCAACAGTTGACCCAATGGGCAATGACATACCCCGAGCGAATACGCGATTTGATGGGGGAGCAAAAAGATATAGAGCAAATGAGCTGGGTATTTATGCTGACCTGTTGCCGTTGGACGGAATTCGCGCTAACAGCGACTTGCAGCGGATCGAACCATACGGCTGGGATAAGGAGGACCGCACTTATTTTGTGCTCGACGACAACCGGGTCTATCGATCGACAGACAAGCCCCCGGGTCAAGTCCGATCCAAGCCGAAGAGCAAGTCTTCGAAGTCGGCACGAGCCAATCGGAGAAATCGTGGCGCGCAGCCCGAGGATGATAATGCAGACGGCGTCGACGACGATGGATTAGGTGGAAGAAGTTGGGAGTGTGTCGCAGTTACTCTGCAAGACGTACGATCGCTACTCGACGGTTTTGCCAAGACGCGTGACGAGAACGAGAAGATCCTACGACGACAGTTGGAGGCGCATCTCGTTCCTATTTTGGAGAAACTAGAAGAGGCTCAGAAACGGAAACAGGCTCAGAGAGAACGAGAGTTGCTCAATCTGAGCAAGATGGCCAATGCCAAGAGGTCGAGTCGCATTGCCGGCAAAGTGGAGAAACGAAAATTGGAAGAGCTGGCAAAAGAAGAGGAGCAAAAGGAACGAGAAGCGGCAGAGTCGAAGATACGTGGGGAGCAAGAACGTCAGAGATTAGAAAGGGAGCGAGACTTTCGCATGTTCTCGCGTCAGCGTCGCTTGCAAGAGCGGGAAGCTCGTCGACTTCAACACAAAGAGGAGCTCGCACAATTGTCCGAGGACAGCAGACAGGAGCCGACATCGGGGGGGCGCATCTCGGAGCGCCACCGCGTGGCCAAGCTGGAGAGGACGAAACAATGTCTGGAGGACCTCGACCGAGAAGAGGAGGAGTGGGCCTTTGACTGTGTCTGTGGTCTGCTCGGCCAGGTGGACGACGGGACTCACTGCGTCGCCTGCGAAAGGTGTAATGTGTGGCAACACAGCGAATGCCTGGGCATCAGCAAAGCTGAAGCAGATCGGCCTGACTTTCAGTTCGTCTGTGACTCTTGCAGGCGTCAGAATGGGGGAGAATCGGATACGCCTTTCAAGACTGTCAAGCTGAAGCTCAACCCCACCCGCAGTTCGAATGGCAGCTCTCGAGCCGAACCGGCTCAGGACAAACAAAGCATGACGCAAGGTGCGCCTTTGGGCGACCCCTCTATGGAGCAGTTTCGTTCAGCTTCTCCTTTGTTGTCCAAAGACGAAGAGACTGATGTGTCAACCGCAGCCAGAGAGCCTTCTGGGGGGGCAGCAGAAAAGGTCAGTCCGGCCTTGGAGGCCAGAGAGTCCATCGTTGTGAAACACAATGGAGAGATGGGGTCTGGGCTGTCTGGCCATGGCATCCCAAGTGCGGCAAGCAGCAGCTAGCAGATGCCAGAACGGGTAGTCTCTCTCTCTCTCTCTCATATCTGCCGAGAGCTAGGTATCTACTTACCTTCCTACACCTAGAGTTGACAGGTGGTCATGGCTAGTTATTAGAGTTGGGACAATGGTTATTGTTATTCGTCTATCCGAATCTGCGATGGGGTGCACCGGATTCTAGGTACACGGGCATACGAGTATAATTATAGTATCAATTATCCATCTATCCGATAGACATGCAGCAAGTAGTCAGACAATTCGTTTAGGGGGGGGGGGGTGTTGGATAATGGTGTCAATACCAACGTGAGTCCGCAGCTCCTACGGATGCCTACCTACATGTATGATGTACTACATACCAGGTACACATGATCTAGGACTGGAGCAATGTATGTATGCACCCCCTCCTACTCTTACCTCCTCCTATGAAGAGTGAAAAGAAGCTTATAAGTCTAGCGTGTTCTACAGAAGGGAGAACCGCGTTGCCTTATAAGGAAAGCCGCGGAAGCTATAATAGTGCAGACATGAAACCAGGCAGGCGGGTCCATTGTCGGGGAGGGTGCCTGTTACTGCCTGATGCCGTCTTCTTCGGAGCATGTACAGCCTCAAGTCGAGCACTTGTCTCGTGAAGGCTTTCCACTCAACGCGGTGTATGAAGTCGTTCCAACGGAAAAGTGAGAATCAAAAAGCAGGTTAATTCCGTCAAACAACAGTCAATATATCATCATCACTATCATCACCACCACCATCATCATCATCATCATCATCATCATCATCATCATCATCATCATCATCATCATCATCATCATCATCATCATCATCATCATCATCATCATCATCATCATCATCATCATCATCATCATCATCATCATCATCATCATCATCATCATCATCATCATCATCATCATCATCATCATCATCATCATCATCATCATCTCCTTCGAGGAAGAAATTCGAGAATAACAAAGGCGCGGCGACTTCAGTGAGATACGCCGGTCTCGAGCCTGTTGTTACCAACGGAACCTCATCTGCGGAGATATTCAACACACATCTTTCCAGCCCCCCCCCCCCCCCCCCCCCCCCCCCCCCCCCCCCCCC
>LKCN02000017.1:147273-172062 GCA_001633055.2 Ophiocordyceps polyrhachis-furcata BCC 54312 | reverse complement strand
CCCCCCTCCCCTTCTCTCCCGCGCACACTGTCAAAGCGCCCTCGAGTGTGAGCATCATCTTGCGCGGCACACTCCGCAATGCAATCCCGTCTTCTCGTCTAGAGCTTCTATGCTTCTATTGCCCGAGTGACCAGTTGAGCGGGTCTGGTCACCACGCGGCTTCGAAGACTGTGGACATCGTTCAGTCCCCTTGCTTGTCTCCACTGAGCCAGGGCCGTAAGGCTTCATCCCTCTCCCGTCCACACAACCCCTATTGCCCCCCCCCCCCCCACCCCCTTGCAGAGGCCGAGAAGAGAGACGTCGATGACGTTTTTGACATTGACATTGACACGCATCACACGAAGGAGTCTGAAAGTAACGTCTGTCTGGCCTGCTGCCGAAAGATGGCCACGTGGGAGGACTCGGAGGAGGCTGGTAGTGCTTCAGAAGCGAGCACGGAGGCTTCCATGGCCAGTGCTCACCGTCCAGCATCCCAACCGCAAAGGCGAAATAATTGATCCGACTTCACAAACACGTTGTGCTGCAAGCGGGCAGCTTTCTATGGCAGAGCCTCATGCTGGCACCGCGCGGGGGGCATAGAGCATGGACCACCACTGTTCAAGTCGCGGTCCGCAACACGGTCCGAGTACATGACGAGAAGACGGCACGGACAGTCCTTTGTAGCCCAAAAGGGCTTGGCTTTTCCCTCGCGAGCGATGCTCACACAGTGCCCTGATATCGTGAAAGGCAGCGGGATAGCAACGGCTTCTCCCATATACACAAATAGCCCATGCCGTGAACACACAAAGGTCTTGGACTTGGACCAGGAGACCCCCCTCCTTCTGATCCCCTTCCAGTGTGAGCATAAGACCATAGCCCCTCTTGGGCTGTATTGGGTACTCCGACGAAGCTTCCGTTTAAAAGATAATGGGAGTCAGAGACGCCGCATCGCCGTTCCAACATCAACAAACAAGAGTCAACAAAAACTCCAAGCGAGCAGCAGGTTATCAACCTTCTAATCGATAACTCCTCCTCGCCAACCTTTACCTCTGCGGCTTCTTGCAGTGCCCGCTCGCTCGCACTGGACTCGAAAGACAGACAACGGCTCGTGCGTCAATGGTTCATCCGCCACTTTCTCCGGCGTCTTCCATCGGTGGATTTTCTTCCTGGGATCGATCATCAGACATGCGTGCCGGCACGCATCATCTCGGTGAGCTACATCGCTTGGATCCATCCAACTGGGCCCCCGGCTTACCCTGCGGAGGAGGAGGATTGATGGCTTATACACCGCGCCCGGAGGTGCCCAGGTCCATGGTTAGTCGACTCGAGCCCGAGGTGATATGTGCCGCTGACCCCGATATCAAATAGGTGGACTATTCTTCTCCCGCACCATATCCTGGCCTCTCTTCGCGTCGAGATGCTTCCGGCTTCGTAATGCCCCTTGAATACTCGAGTACGACGACTTGGGTAAGGTACAAAAAGCTGACTTCAGTGGCTCAGGCTCATGCACCGTTTACACCAGAGACGTCGCCGCTCTTGTCGACAGATGGGGAGGAATACACCACCGCTTCCCTCGATCCCATCGTCTCCAAGAAAAGCTGTTTTGCCAACTCGCACCAAAGACACAGCGGACGAGTTGAGAAAAGGCGCAAGCCTCCCAGGATAGGGTTGAAACCCGGGGTGGTCACCCAGTTCGTACAGCTCGACAAGCCGCTGAGCCAACACATGAAGGATAAAGGGGATGCCGATATATTCGACGTCACCGCTCATGTTCACCGCGAGACGCGCAAGAGTGAGGTGGCCGAAGGCGGTAAAGTCAAAAGGCCGTTAAATGCCTTTCTTCTTTATCGGAAACACGTCATCGTGTTTATCAAGAAGACGTTCCTGGCCGAGGAGAACAAGAACAACCAGCAGGTCGTATCGAGAATCTGCGGCGACTCGTGGAAGATGGAGACGGACGAGATCAAAGCCAAATTCAAGAAACTGGCGCAGGAGGAGAAGAAGATGCATGGAAAGGCGTTTCCCGGTTACAAGTACACCCCCAAGACGGGAAAGAAGCCGGAAAACGAAGCAGATGGCACCAAGCCTGAGAATTCTCTTCCCAAGTCGCCGTCAGCTTCCACCGTTGCCGGACCAGGCGATTCTGTTGCATCCTCTCACGCGGTCAGAGAGTCCCAGCCGCCAACCTACAGGCCTCCCTCACAGACTGCGATGCAAAACTCTCGTGCCGATGACGGGTACTC
This sequence comes from Ophiocordyceps polyrhachis-furcata BCC 54312, assembly GCA_001633055.2. NCBI lineage: Eukaryota > Fungi > Ascomycota > Sordariomycetes > Hypocreales > Ophiocordycipitaceae > Ophiocordyceps > Ophiocordyceps polyrhachis-furcata. The sequence continues at coordinate 169,840 of LKCN02000017.1, read as the reverse complement.
TTCAACTCCTCGGTCCGCCCAGCAGCAGCTGCTGCACTATCCTGGATACAACGACGACTTTGCATGCAACTGGAACCAGGAGGGACTGCAACCACAGGCTTACGACTATTGCCTCATGCAACCGCGCCAGCTCCCCGTTGCCCCGGCAGAAGCCTACATCGACCCGACCTTCCTGCCGAGCATGGAAGAGCCGGTGTATCATTGGCATTCTACTGACGACGTCATCCCTGGACACCAGGGCTGGCATCCGCAGAACTATTCGTTGAACGAAATGGGGATGACCATGCCGGACCTGGACATCAACGGCGCGCACAGCGCATACCTGAGAGGAGCACAGGATGACTGGGAGATTGAGCAACTAGGCGACTCCGGCACTTTCAACAACTGGATGATGCAAGAGGAGAATACGGTGACTTGAGAGTGGTTAATGATTCCCTAATTTAATATGTACGGAGTTTGTAGAGAGAGAAGAAGACGATGATACCAAGGGCTTAGGATAGGAAGGATTTGGGTGATGTGATCTATCTCATCTTTGCCGAAGAAAAGAGCGAGCGAGCGAGGATCGCGATGACTGACTGTCGTTGTCTTGGATCTCTCCGTCGAGGTCGCTTGAGAGAGTTCACTTGAGAGTCCACTAGATTAATAAGGATTGGTGATGGCTATTTTTAGCACACCCTGCTGTTACACCTACCCTACACCTCTCTTCCGTGCTCCAGCCTCCCCTGCTAGTTCTATAATTAATTACCTGCTGCTTACTAATCGGTAATCCCTATCCTTGGACCTTACGTACGGGTGTCTTATCTTACTCCTTATCTCCTTCGGTCACGTCTCAGCCAGTGACATATTCACACCAAGGTTGAATTCCGCCGCCGACGACCCGTCATCCATCACTCGCATCAGGGTCTCATCCTCTCGTTTTCCCGCCCTTCGTCATCGCCAATTCGTCATAGCACATGGCCGATGTCACTCCTCTCTTTCGCTTCGCACACATGATTAAGCCCGTCCGTCGTTATCGCAGCACGAAAACAACAACCAATCTTCGGCCTTTGCCCTCGAGGCGCTTTACGCGATAGCGAGCACAAGTCGCGGCCGAAGACTGGTCCCCGACCTGTCAGCCCCTTTGTTCTCCCTACTCGCCCGCGGTCCAATTCCCAACGCGCCCCATTTCATGGTCCAAGCGCGCCCTCATGGGTAGAAATTGTGCGTTGCCTCTCCCGGCTCACGTGGATGGGGGTGAGGGAGAAGCTTACAGCCCATGGGCTCTGCAGCCCAATATGGCGTCATCATCGATGCCGGCTCCTCGGGGACTCGCATCTACGTGTACAAGTGGTTGAGCCCTTCGGTAGCCACCCAGCGCGCCTCTACGGAGGACCTGCGCAGCTTGCCAAAGCTCAAACTGAAAAGCAGCAAGAAAATCCATCCCGGAGTCTCTGTCTTCGCCGAGAAGGCGGCCTCTGTCGGGCCCGAGCATCTCGAGTCCCTTGTGCAGCTGGCTGTCGACGAAGTTCCTGCTGCGAAAATTCCCGATACGCCCATCTTCCTACTGGCCACCGCCGGCGTTCGCCTTCTCGCCCAACAGGCGCAAACTGCGCTGCTGCAGGAAATCTGCAGCTATTTCCAGACGAAAACACGCTTTTACCTGCCCGACTGCAAGTCACACATTCAGGTCATCTCCGGCGAAACGGAAGGCCTGTACGGATGGATAGCGGCCAATTACTTACTGGGGGGGTTTGATCATCCGGCGAAGCACGATCATGGCAAGGATCATCATACTTACGGCTTTCTCGACATGGGGGGCGCCTCGGCCCAAGTTGCCTTTGCTCCAAATAATACAGAGTCCGAGAAGCACGCCGACGACCTCAAACTGGTTCGAATGCGACACTTGGATGGGTCTCCGCTCGAGTATCGGGTTTTCACCGCTTCCTGGCTCGGCTTCGGCGCCAACAAGGCGCGGTCTCGGTACATTGAGAGCCTTGTGGAGAGCTACGGAAGCTCGGTTACCGAAGTCCCAGATCCGTGTTTGCCCAAGGGTTTGCGCACCAGCCTGACAGGCGAACCAAGGACGAGTGAAGGGTCACCTGGCGATCGACTGCTTGTTGGAACAGGCGCATTCAAGGAATGTTTGCTCAAGACGTTTCCCCTCCTGCGGAAAGACGCGCCGTGCAAGGATCGTCCGTGCTTGCTCAATGGTCAACACGCGCCGGCCATCGACTTTGACGTGAACCATTTCGTCGGCGTGTCCGAGTACTGGCATATGACCCACGGAGCGTTCGGCAAAGAGTACAACGAATATGATTTCGTCAAATATCAAGATGCGGTCAGCGAGCATTGCAATCGCGACTGGGCCGGCATCGAGGCGGATTTGAAGAAACACGGACACAAGGCAGAAAAGAAAGTCCAAACAGCACAAGAGGCGTGCTTCAAGGCCTGTTGGGTCATCAACATGCTACACGACGGGATAGGCATCCCGCGAGATAACCTGGACGGTGGCATTGGCAATAACGCAACGAAGAACTCGGCGGACAAGGCGAAGATTGATCCATTCCAGCCCATACACAAAGTCGGCGGCGTACAGGTGACGTGGACGTTGGGGAAAATGGTCCTCTACGCTACTGGCCAGATACCTCCTGACCCATCATCATCATCATCATCATCATCTCTGCCCGTTGGGATTGGGAGTAACGCGGAAGCCGGAGTACTGGCAGACGATTTTGAGAAGGCCGGCTCTGTTCCCCTGGCGTGGCCGCCTGCATCTGACTTGAGCGGGGAGCGAGATGGCTCAAGAACGTTGGAAGTCATCATCATATTGCTCTTGGCACTGGTCTGCCTACTGTTTCTTGTCGGGTATTGCCTTCGGAAGCGTGAGTGGCGTCGTCGAACGCGTGGCCTGTTTCAACGCCGACGGCAATACGGTTACGGCCGCAAGGTCCCGAGAGGTAGCTCGTCGTTGATCAGCAAGCTTTTCTGGCGCGCCCCGGCGACGTACGAGCGGATCCTGGACGAAGGAGACGAGTCTCAACTGGAGCTGGGAGACGTCGACCCCGACGATTACGACTGCTCGGACACCAGCTGTAGTCCGCGCCTGGGCAACGTGACTACCCCGATACTCAACGTCGATCGGTTCGACGACCTGCGACCGCCTTCGGAGATGGACAGGAACGGCCTCGTCATTCGCACTGAGAGTCGTGAGAGGCTTGCGCCGACGCTGCAGATGTTGAACGCGGGCCGGAGGAGCAGAGTTGGAAGCCCGACGCGGCTGAAGAGCCCTCTGATGACGCCTCTGGCCGACTGATGTCGTTTGTTTTGCGTTCCTGGCGCACTTTATTTCTTAATCTTCTTCTCGTTCCGTTCCTTCTCTTCTTCCAGACCCTGTTGCATTGTTGTTTACATTCTCTGTCCCATTATTTACCTTTGACTAGCCTGTGAAGGCTGAACATATGAATATCTGCCTGCCTACGAGCTACCTTTCCAACATGTATTAATCCATACTACATGGTAGGCACTTCAGAGGATCGATATGTTGCCGTTGCACCCGTACTATGTGCTATGCAGAGTGCTTCCCCTTGTCCGTCTAAATGCATACCCCTAAAGCGGGGCAGCCCGAACTAACCTGGCAGCCTCGTGACCCAAGTCTCGAAACTCAAGCCGTCAAAACCCCCGGACCTTCTCACACGACATGGCAGACGGCGATGACGTCCAGAATGGATCAAACTCGACAGACGATGTTGTGGAAGAGACGAGCAAGGGAAAGGGTAAGGCAATCTTCGCAGAGCGCCTGCAAGCCTCCGGCAAGGCCGCTTTCAAGGCCGTCACCGGCACCAGCACGATGCCGGACATCGTACCCGAGCAGAAGACAGCAACAGCCGGGCCGAGTAATTCCACGACACACCTCGAGGAAGCATCATCACGACGCGCCGTCCAGACCGGACCAGCCGAGCCGTTCAGAATGACGAGGCCCTCGTCAGATACGGCCTTCAGCTCCTTCATCGAAACACCCGCCCAAGACAGCCGCCCAGCTCAGCCCTCGTCATCGGCCATCGCGGACCAAGAAGCAGCCGATGGCTCGGCCGTCACCCACCTCCTATCCCTCCCCGACGAAGAAATAGACGAGTACGACACAGCAGAAGAGCAAATACCCCCCCACGAAGCAGCCAGGCTACGCCAAGCCCTCTTCGCCAACATTCACGGCCACACCACCTGGAACCAACTCCTCGACTTCACACCGGACTCCCTAACCCCCCTCCCGGATGAGCCCCCGTCCGCACACGCAGCAAGCAGGCTTCATCTCGTCGGAACGGGAGACGCGGCTACGGCGCGGTCCATCTGGCTACACCAGTGGAGCGACGTCTTCGACTCGTACACGCGCGACGTGTGGGGTGACTTGGGCCACCTGGCTGCAGACGCCAAAGCAGAGGTCGAGCGGAGCATCTCAGGCGCGGAGATGAACCGGGAGACGAAGGCTTTGCAGCGTCTTCGCCTTGTGCTGGCTCACCTGCGCGGATCCTTGTGACACATGTCTAGGGCTGTATGTACGGATATGTATGTATGTATGTATGGAGCGAGTGAGTGTGTGTGTGTGTGCAGTTTTTTTTTTCCCCGTCTTATTTATTTGGCTGCGTTGCTCGGCCAACGAAGAAACCAGAGGTGGTGACATCACACCCAACTGTAATCGCTACCGCCTCCTAGGCTAGGTAGTATCTACTGTATGTACATATACGGCTCCCCGCCTCTCCCTCACCCACTCATCTCACTCCAGCTTGAGACAACGAAGAAGAAGAATGACGACAACGACGCCTCGCAAATTCAACAACATGAAGCACCGTCTCCTCTTCTCTGTCTCGCTCACAGCATTCCAATCCCTGGCCTTCTCCGCCGCACCAACCATAACGTCCTCCTCTCTCGCAGCACCGCTCCTCGCCAGAGCTCAGTGCCCTCCCGACACCTTCCAGTGCCCGGCCTATCTCGGCCCCGACATCTGCTGCCAGAACGGCCAGACGTGTGCTCTCGACGCCCATAACAGCCCGGCATGCTGTCCCGCAGGGTGGGAACCCCCCCGCCCTACTGTCGCACGGCCTTCTTCCTTCCGTTCATCTATATAGTACCTAATCATCATCATCTTCTTCCTCCAGAGCGGTCTGCACCGGCACCGCGCCAGCCGGTCCTCCGCAAACAGCCGCAGTCTCCTACGTACCCAACCAGTTCTTTTCCTACCCATACGCCGCCACCTCATTCGACAACAGCGCCTCGTGCGCCTCTGCCATTCATGCCTGCTCTAGCAACTACGACGCCTGCGTCACCGGCTTACAGCGCGACGCCGCCTACGCCGTCACCGTCAACGTCCCGGGCGGCCAGGGCCTCACCGTCAGTCCTTCCCAGAGACACCTGGGCACATCCGCCACGGCCATCTGCTCCAGCTTGAGTTCCCAGGCCTGCGGCAAGCTTCAGGCGACGAGATGCGAAGCCTACGGTCAGCGCTCAGCCGCCGCCAGCATAGGGTTCCCTCCTCGGTCGGCCCTGTGGACAATCTCGGGGTTGAGCATCGTCTTCAGCATTCGTCTCACTCTCTAGCCACGACCAGAAGCAACCTATCATCGCCCAGTGTTCGAATGCAACCAGCTGATCAACAGCTCACACCCCCCGGCTTAAGTATCTCGCACAGTACCTCCTTCAACGTCGAGCTGCCCACATCCTCTTCATCTTCGAAATCTTCCTGCAGAAATCTCCTGGCCACGCCCTCAGCCACTACCAGTTCCCTCTCCTCGTTCAACGACAACTTGGCTTCCAACGATCTCAGGTCATCGCCGCGATCGAGCAGGCACGATATTGCCTCGGCACGACTCACGATTGAGCTGGGCACTCCATTGAGCGCCGCGCATCTCCCGCCAAAGCTTGAGGAGCAGTGTCCTTTGACCAACTTGAAGAAATACGTGATCTGCTCATCCGACGGTGCTTCCCGCTCAAGCTTGACCTGCATGTGAGCGAGAACAAGGCTATCCGCTGCCCTCAGGTAGCCACCCTCCAGAAGCTCGTGAAAATGCGTCGCCACCAGAAGTCGTGGAGAGCTGGCGCCCAACGTCACGAAGTAATCCAGCATGGCGGCCAGGAGGCCGGCGCCGTCATCGGGGTTCGTGCCCTTGCCGAACTCATCAATGAGCACCAGGCTCATCGGAGTCGCGCACCGCATCGCCCTCACCACCTGCCCGAGATCGATGGCGAAAGCGCTCTGTGTGCGGCACATGCTTTCCTGCGTCGATATTCTCGTCAGTATCTTGTCCGTCATACCGATGACGGCTCTTCCAGCTGGTATGAAACTGCCGACATGTGCCAAATAAACCATGATGGCCACTTGTTTCAGCAGGACGCTCTTTCCGGAATGGTTCGGGCCCGTCAGGACAAGCACCCTGTTCCCTCCATCTTGGCCGAGCAGACAGTCGTTGGGCACGAAACAGGGAACGACCAGCTCCAACAGAGGATGGCGACCGTCCTCTATCTGGATCGTGCTGGACCTCGTCATCTGCGGTGCCGTCCACTTGTACTTTTCGGCCCCGAGAGCCAGTGCCAGGAGAGCATCGAAGTCTCCGCAGGCGTCTGACGCGGCAATCCAGTCATCCTCGTATGCGAGCACTTCTGTGGCGAGGCTGTGGATTATTTCAACTTCCCTGTCTATTGCGCGTTAGCCCTCTATCGGTTGTATGACGCGACTTAACGTGCCTGCGATCTCGCAGTACATGTCGCCGTACTGCTCGTCGAGCTCTTGCATGTAGCGATTCTTGTAACAGGCTGTGTCGTCCACCGTAAACATCTTCTCCCATCTCTCGTCGCCAGAACCCCCCCCTTCATACTTCCCCTTGCCGGTCTGAGGGTCGAGCTCAACCACCATGAGGAACCCTACCTGTGGCAGAAATACGCACGAGCGGATATAGCGGGTTGCCCATCCCGGCTCCTGCTGGTTAACCTGGTTGGCCACTTCGGTCAAGAAGCTGCCCATGCCGTCGTACCATCTCTTAAGCTCGTCAAGCTGCATATCAACCCCGGCCTTGACAGAGGTACGTCGCTGTGACTCGGACTGATCAAAATCAATGATTCTGTCGATCATATCACCGACCGTTATGAGCGCAGCTTGATTTATGCTCGACACGAGCTACGATAGCCTCAGTCTCATTCGCAGCGACTTCAGCCGATCTGAGAAGCCGTCATACCTTGTGGATATCACCTATTCCATGTCCCTCGCACATCGTGCCAACCAACTCTCGAAGCTTCAATGCTTGGGCTGCAAATCGCCGAAGTGTGGCCCACACACCCTTGTTGAACGAATAACCGCTGGAGGGATAGTTAATTCCTTTATGCAGCTGTGAAAATGTAGCCCTCATGTTCGATACCTTGCGCAAGCAAGAAGAGGCATGTTTAGTCTTGTCCGTGTTTTCTGGGCGGAGGAGAGTGGCTATCATGCGGTGTCGCCTCGTTATTACTTCAAGCTCAACGGTTGGCCGGAGCAATAGCTGTCGAAGGCAGATGCGTCCCTGCGGTGTCGATGCCAAATTATGCAGCAGGCCATATATCGAAAGGCTTTCCTTTACGCCAGCTTTGTCGGGATCTGGACCCCAGGTTTGGCTATTTGGGTGAGACTCGGCATGAACAATTTGCAACGACCGGAGCGTTTCGCCGTTAACATGGACATAACTTTCCAGAGAGAAAGTGCAGATAGACGTCACTTTCAGACCAGGGGAAAGTCCTTCGGCCCCGGCCTCAGAGCTTGTGGACAGCCTTCGGTGAAGTTCTGACAATACGGCACCAGCACAAGTTACCTACAAGAATGTCAGCTGGTTGAACCGTGGGTCCGTTGATCGTTAAATGTGAGCAAGACTCACAGACACGAGGCTTTCCAGGTTCACAAAAGAGCCGACACGCAGGAGCTTGACGTTCCTCAACTCCTCGTGTTCAAAGTTGCCAGAACTGGAGCTAGACTCGCTCAAATGTGTTAAGTCGCAGTTGCGAGCGAGGGAAAACAAGGCGGACGGTCGAGGTGACATGCCAAGCTGCAGATTCACAATCCTCTCATGGGCTGACGCAGGGGAGAAGTCGGAGGATGCAAGTGAACGAAGGGCGAAAACAGGGAGGCTACTGGCTGTTTCATGGATGGTCAGCTGTCGCGTTTGAGTGGCGTGAAGAGCTTTGCAATAAGACGAGAGGCCAGTGCCTACGAGACTCTTCCGAAGGCGCTGATTGCTTTTCGAGGTAGTCCAGCAAATGCTGCGGAGCTCTCGCCGGGACGAGCAGTATTGTCGGTTGCACGTGGTTGATAAATCGCTCAGCAATGTCGACATCAGCCCACCGGACATCCTCTGAGAGAGACAGAACCCCGGTGCTTGTTGTGAAGAAGGCACATCCCATGGAGGCTCCGTCTCTCAAGTTCATGGCCATTATGACCTCTGGCGGTGGCTCGCTAGTACTTTCATGGTCGCGGCCAGTGTCACCTACTGGACAGCTTGACGAGGGATCGTGTTCGCCGACTTTGGAGCCTCGAAAGACTGCATGGCTGGGGGCAGGGGAGTGTCGCCTTGTTGGAATCGGATTCGCTTTCTGGTGTGGCTCTGACCGTGATGGGTATGGATTTGACAGCTCGCGTCCCGGATATATCGAGCCAGGCGTCTGGCGCCAGGTATCGGGCTCTAAAGAACCTGATTCCTTAGCCATACTTTCGTTACCTGACGAGTTGTGAGAGGCTTCGGTAAAGGGCAGCAGGACGAAACCAAGGTACTACTAGTAGGGGTAGTAGGTAGGTACTAGGTAGATAGCAGATACGAGGGAAAGAGTGTTCCGTCAAACAGAAGAACTTCCTAGGCGGACTGTAGAGGCAGGAACTTCTCGGTAAAGTACTTGCCTCCTGGCTGCAACTGCGAGATAGGGGCATGTATCAGCTGATACGAGGGGGTAAGGTGTAGCAAGTATTCGGAGCTGATGGATGATAATAGCGGACTCCAACGCACAACTAACCTAGTACCTATATCATACATTCTTTCTCTCCACAAGACACGGCTAGTTGTCACACGACCACTAACCATCGAGTCTGGGCCATATGACATTTCAACCCATCGCCTTTCTCTTGCGGCGGCTGAGGCGTAAAGCGAGACGCCGAGCGAGCACTGCTGCGCACAGAAAATGGGAGGAGAAGAAGGCACAGGGCCTCCTAGAAGCCAAGCGGCGCATACTGTCACTTATCTGCCGCTGACCTTTTGCGACCGCTGGGCAAATTCGCGTCTCTGTTGACGGATGTTGATGAAGCCCGGCCTACTCTCTAAGGCGGCGAACGGATTTCCACGATACTCCTTATCGACCTTGCCAGAGCCGTCGAGAAAGCCGGCAGCGCCTTCGCGCTCGACCTTGCCGGCCCAGACATGCCACTTGATGGGCCGCAGCCTCTGGGAGCCGAGGACCAGACCGAGGCATAGCATAATTGTCGCCACCACAGTCTCGACGCAGATGTCCAACGGTATCTTTATTATAGGCTGGTGGTTCTTGGAAGAATGTCCGAAGATGGACGACGTCAAAGACAGAGCGGCATGTTCGTGCGCAGAGTAGCAGCTGTCGACAGATGAATGAGCAAGGACTATCTGGCACACCTCCTCGTCGCTGCACACTCACGAATGTGCCAGCAGAAGAAGGCCTGTCGCGGTCACACAGCGCGAGACCCACGTCATAGCTATGGCTTCAAAGGCTTTGTGAATAATGTAGGATAGGTCCTGTCGGTTTGTAGTGCCTAATCTTCGCGCCCGGAATCGGTCACCGTCAAGACTATTGATCTGATGTGACAGCACCTAACGAGAACAAGTCAAACGCGGTAAGCACGGGCTAGGAGTTGAATTAGTACCCGTCCTTAGTTACCATCTCTTTTCGGAAGTCAACGCGTTATTCGTGACTACGAGTCTACGTCACGAGCTCAAGATTTACTTACAGAACCTACTAGGTATAAAGATTTCTCTAATAAGCCCCTTATTACTTCTTTCTTTTTTAAGCTTATTATTTCTTTTACAACACTTCTAATAATAGTATAGAGGCTTATTTCTTAATAGTTAAAAAGCTTTAGTTTTTTTATTTTTACTAAAAAATAAGGTTTTATACTATATTATAAGGGTCTAGCCTAGTGCTACTGCAGAATAGCGACCTAAATAGTAATAATAAAAATAAAGAAAAAGAAAGGAAAGATATAATATATAGTAGGGAGGTAGGGCTATATACGCGCGGCCTAGGCGCGTAGATAAGTTATCCTCGCGTAGTATAATATAAAATCCGGGCAAAGCCTGGATCCTTTATATACCCCCCTAGCTATAGTCGCCCTACTAAATACTAGAGGGCGGAAAAAATAAAAATCCGCATATTGCCCTAGCCTACTATAATATAGGAATAAAATAAACTAATATAGGCGCGTATATATATAACATTTGCTATAGCGACGACGAAACGCTTGCTATAATCTCTGCCTGCGACTATAAGTCTTCGCATTTAGCTCCCCTTCTCTCCTTCTCGTCCGGCATAGCGCCGTCCGCAGCGCCCCTAGATAGGGCCCCCGGGGATACTATCAGGGTCCTAATAGTAATCGATAGGGGTCCTAAGGGGATCGCGCAGTTATAATAGCACCCGTATATAGTAGCTAGCTAATTTAATATTATCGATATACCTAATAAGAACCTATTCGTAGAGACGTTATAAGCGCTAACTAATCCTATTATAAAAGACGCTTTTAATAGTCTTGCTAGGGTAGTCTTATACGAAAATTTTAAGGCTATATAGGCTATTATAGATATAGTATAAAAGAAGCTTTAGAAGCGCGCCCCTGCTATAACTAAGATAGATAAGACCTCCCTTCCTGCTACTATTACTTATATAATCTAGAAATCCGTTAAATTAGCCGTATAAAAGGCTCTATAACCCTATACGTCTAGGTCGAAACCGTCCTAGGCTGCTATACTTGCTGCCCCTATTACTATGCTAACCTTAGGACTACTTCTCGTCTAACTAGTACTAGCTTAATAGGAACGCGAAATGCTTATCTTAGTTTAAGGCATCCTAGTCGCTAAGGGGATACCCTCCCTTACTCCTATTAAGATTATTACTAAAGCTAATTCCGCTATAAGCGACCCCGCTATAGTTACTGCTAGGCGCCTACTAAGCAGCGATATTATACTTACTTTCGACCCTAATAAAATATCGTACGCCTATCCTAAAAGATAGATTTAAGCGGCTTTTAGCAAGGAAGCAGTGCTTACTTAACGCTTATACGCTATTATTGCTAAGGGCATCCGTACTACTACTGCCCTCTAAGATAAAGATAAGTTGCTTTAGGGTATTAAGGATATTAATAAAATCGATATTATTCGAGCTCGGGCTATTAAGCCCTATAAGGGACCCTAGGGGGTTACGCCTTAGACCTGCCTTATCCTTAGTATTAGCAGTATTGCTAATACTAACCGACTCTATGCAAATAGATTAATTATTAATACTAAGATTATATACTACGAACCCTATAAGGATACTATCCGCCCTAAATAATACTATTAATATTTCTAGTTTAGGCATATAGCTAAATACTGTAAAAATACCCTGCGTTATAGATACTATAAGTCCTCCCTGTATAAGGGAGGGGAGACTAACTACCCTGCTTTTAAGGGTAAACGTTAATGCTATTATATCCTATATAAAGGAAACTATGCTTTATAGTCCTAGGATTATAAAGTATCCTGCTAGTACTAGGATAGAGCTAGATCCGTATACCCCGCGCAACCCTATTGCTTCTAGGACTACTATTAGGACTACTTACTAAACTATAGCTAAATACCTACTACTTCTTAATAACCCCTTACTTCCTAGCCTATACCTACTACTAATAAGGACGGCTTTACCTAGGTTTTGCTATAAAAGCAGGCTTACTATAGCTCCCTAGGCGATATAGAAATTCCCCCTATTAACCCCCTAATTAGATACTCGCTATAAACTAAAGGCGGCCTCTATAGCTATTCCCGCCCTATAGTAGAATAATAAGGCCGCACGCGGCGTAGTACTGCTCCTATATCTACCCCTTCCTATACTTAGCTAACTTTAACGTCTTAATCGCTATTTACTATCCTTTTTACGCAACTTAATAAAAATTAAGGCCCTTACGTAGAATATATAGAAGTCGAACTATTTTATTTACCTTGCTTTCTTTTCTAAATATAGCTATAATATAGTAGCTATCTAGGAGGCTTAGCTTAATACTAATAGCTAACTGCTACTCCTAGGCCTTGCCCCCTACTATTTTATCTAGGGCGAGGGTAGGGCCCTTTTCTATATATATAAACGCTATAATCTATATACTTAAATACCTATTCTTAGCTAGGATATTATAGGAGCTTCCTTTGCCTATAGCCCCCGAATCCTATTAGTTTACTCCCCTCCTATTAGTATTATAATAGGCCCCCTTCTCTGCCTATAGGACTAGCTCGACCTAGATACCCTTTATATCCTCCTTAGTAACCTTAACGCCTATTATCCTTTTTAGGATCTCTATAAATAATTATTACCTTAAGTCCTCGAGTTCCTCTAGGTAATAGGATAACTACGCCTTAAACTCGTTACTCTACTATATAAGGTTACCTAGGAAATATATAGCTACTAATTAAGTACTATCGACCTTATTTAGGTATTTCCTAGCTGCTTCCCGTCTTTCCTCGGCCCCGACCTCGACCTAGAGGGTTCTAATTATATCCTATAATCTGCCTCCTTCGACCTTAATCCCCCCCCTAATATAGCCCCTACTAGGCGTTAGAAATTATTTAATAGGGATATTATGTGTTTGTTAGAATTAGGGACGCAGCTATAGAATGCGGAATAACCTGTTTCCGTATAAGCCCCTTTCTTACTATTAACTTAGCAATAGTTATAGTTATAATATAAGCAAACCCCTTTCTGCTAGATATTTTATATTATCCCTAATATAGTATATATTACCCCTTTTTATATAAGTATTATGCCCTTTTAGATAGGAGATAGGAGTATAATAGGGGCAGTATAAAAAGAGAAGTAGATTACCCCTAAACTTAGCATAATAAGTATATAATATTATAATAAGTTTATACTAAGATTATAGCAATAATAGTTTAAAGGAGAAAAGGGGCGGCTATATATTTAGATTATACGGAGTTTAAGATAGTTATATAGTGCCTCTAGTTTAACCTAGATGCCTTTAAGATTATATATATAGTTTATCTTCCTCTTTAATAGAGGAAGGGAGAGATAGATATAAGTAGATATTAATAGACTAAGGACCTAAGCTAACTTAAGCAGAGTCCTTTTTTATATTATACTAATATATATTAATACCCTACCTATACTAATTAGTATTACTATTAGCTATTAATATAAGTCCTATATCTAATAATATATAGATTAGCTAGACTAGGTTGCCTATTTCTAAGCTAAGAAAGCTAATAGACCTCTTAGATATAAACGGACTCCTAGAGTTCGCGGTTTTAACTATCTAGGAACTTATAGCTATATCGACTATTTAGAGGAGTAATATTAAGACTAAGGAGGAACAGACTCCTATAGCCTATAGTTTTAATCCCTTAGAAACCTATCTTAGTACTAGATAAAAATATTCGTAAAATTAATATAAATTCTTATTAATAATAACTAGGATATTAGCAGAAATTACTATAAAAGGTAATCGATAATAACTCTAGAATACCGAGTTTGCTTAGGAAATTATATAGATTAACCTCTAGGATCTTATAAGAAAAATAAAAAACGCTTTAATTAAATAAATTAAAAACTAGGATAAACCTATCCCGAATTTATATTAAAATCCGACTAATATTAAACTCTAGATCTTATATTTTATAAAATTATCTAGGAGCTCTAGTATTTTTCTCCTTAAGGACTTTTAGGATGCTTTTAAAAGATAGGACGAAAATATCTAGGAATTAGCGGATCCTAGAGTAATAAAATTGCTAAAAAGTTTCCTTAGAGGCAGAGGATTCTTTCTAGGACCTAGAAACGTAAAAATAAGACCTTTTTTTATATAGATCCTAAACTAGGAATAACTCGAGTAATAGCCGCTTTTAATATACTAATAAGCGTAATTCGAAAAAAGCACCTAACTATCTTACTATGCCTTTCTATAAGGGATATAATAACCTCTAACTAGAAACTCCCTAAATTTAAATTTATCCCTATTACTAACTAGAGGGCGAATACTACTAATTCGGAACCCTTTACTACTGCGTTAAAGAAAACCTTTACTTATCCCCTAAATAAACCCCTAACTAACTCTATCTATAGAACTTATAATAGATAAGGATATTCCCTAAGGATAAACTTAATATCTAACGTTATATCGATTCTAAAACCTACTTATATAAGATACTGCTTTTTAGGAACTTAACTAGAATAATATAAGAACTCTATAAGAAATTGCTTCGAGTTCGATCTAACTTTAAGAAAAGTCTAAATCGATCCCTTTTAAATTTTATATTAAGTTACCCCTAAAATCGACTCCTAACTTGCCTATTAATAATAATATTATAACTAAATTTACTAAAGTCTAGGATAAGATAAAGAACTTTATAGGAAAACTATATAATTTGCTTAATAATATTATCTATTTGTTTTTTAATATTTGTTTTTTATTAAAGATTGCCCCTAGATACTTCTATTTAATTTTCCCTTATATTTAGACTAGCTAAGCATAGTAGTACTTTATAGATTATATTAAATAGTATAATACTTTTAAAACGCAATATAACTAACTTAAAAAGCACTTCGAGTTAGATATTAATTACGTATACTATTTTACTAACTAGATATTAACTATATTTTAATCTATTTATAGGACGAATTCGGAACTATCCTTATATAAAGTTCTCTAGAAACTATTTAATAAACTAGAGTTATATTAATAAGCCCTTAGTAAGGGATATAAAGGAGATACTCTTTTACGTATAATAATTATTAATATATACTAAGGAGTACTAGAACTTAAGTTTGCGTTATTTCGACTAGCTAAAAATATCGAGAACTTATAAGCAGATTTATAATCTATACTAGAAATATCGATTATAAAGAATAAAGCCGAATAGATATTATAATAGAGCGTAATTTATTATCTAGACTATAGATATTAGAATAATATATAAAATCGGTTAGAAGATAGTTTAAGAATAACCTAAGTCTAATCTAATTTTAGACTAAATAAGAACTAGACTCGAAAGTATTTTATATATAGCAAGGTTAGTTGCTAGTCGACTAAATACCCGCCTAAAGAATAAAAACAGGCAAAAACTTTATATATAGTATACTGCGAATTTTTAGATAATAGCCCTTAGGACTTTATAGCCTATATTATAGCATTCGAAAGACTTAAGCTATATAATAAAGAATAGTATACGATTAATAATAACCCTAAGGATATCTTAAGGCAATAAGAAGCCTCTTAGTTTTTTTCTATATTAGTATTTATATACCTTTTTACTAGATACGACCCGAAATTAGACGTAATAGAACCCGTACTAGCTTTATAATTTCTTCTTAAGGATCGATATTCCTAATAGTCTTTTTAGGGAATTATAATCGATACTAGTGCTATATAAATTTCGACTACTAGACGAAATTAGGTTAAAGCCCTATAGAAAATAATACTATATCTTATAGTTAATAAGGTATCTACTAGCACTAATTCTATTAAATTTAGCGAAGGATAAAGTATACTTATACTTCGTAATATAACTATTAAAACTCTATTTAGCAATATTACTTTTTACGTTCTTACTTTGCCTACCCCTTTTCTTCTTTTTTTAGCAAATATAAATCGCTTAAAGATTTTCTTCTAGAATATAATAAATAAGCTTATTAGCTAGGATAAAACGCTGCTAGTTATTTGCAAATAGGGGTACTCTTAGTTCTTTCTTTAACTAGAAGACGCCGCGATTTTATTCCTAACTAAATCTAAAATTAGGATAATCTACTGCTAATTTAGATACCTTATAGCACAACGATTATACTAACTTCTATCTAGAGCCGGATATAAAATACTAATAACTACTCTCAAAAGCATTTCGAAGTTCTGCTAATATTATTAGTTATATAGCAAGGCACCTAGCTAATTTAAGTTTACGCTTTATAATAATAAAGAGTTTAATTTCGAGATTATTATAGATATTATATACCTAAGTAGAAAGCTAGTTCTTTACGTTATTAACGCTATAATATCTTTTTAGGCCGCCTAATTCCTGCGTTCGATATCTATAAAGGATACCTAGAAAGCGTTAAGGATAATATAGATTAATACGTACTTAGGACCCCTAGATTCGCTCTAATATAATATAGGCACGAACTTTTTATTTAAGGAATTCTAGAACGAATTAAGATAAATAGGAATTACCTGCTAGTAAGTACTAGTAGAAGCGCACTAGTCCGTAGGGAAAGTGGAAAGATACTATGCCCCTTTCTACTAGGCATATAAGATCCTTAGCACTAAAATCGGAGCGATAATAGGATAAGATTCTATTCTCTAGATAGCGGTTAAAGCTATAAATAATACTACTAGCCCGGATAGATTAGTTCTAACCCTTTTTATTTTCGGTATATATTTAAGGATTACTTAGGATTCTCTACTATTAAAAACTACTCGAGAATAGGCTAAAGCTATTTAGAAAGCAATAATAAGTCTTCGAGAAATTATAGTATTTTAATAACTAAAAAAGGCGCTATCTACTAGGAATAGCCCTAATATAATAACGCTTTTTTAACTCTTATTGCAAAGCTAGGTTAAGGTTTAGAGAGAAAAGGATAGCTAGACTAGTCCTTTTACCCTTAAGGCTATCGATAGCTATAATATTACGATTTAGTCCCCGACTAGTCTTTAGGTCTTTTAGTTAATATATATATAGCCTTACTTTTTAGAGGATCCCTAACTATAGGATGCCTAGGAATAGGATAAAAATAACCTAAAACCTGCCTAAAAATAGACCCGGTTCTTATAGCGTTTAGAGGTTTAATTGCTACGATTACTAAAGACCTTAACCTAATTTATATCTAAGAAAGAATAGGATAACTTCGCGCTTTCTCTTCGTTTCCGTATAGAAAGCAGGATTATAACCCCTAGACCCCTATTTAAAGCATTAGACCTAAAGGAGATTATAGACCTTATAGGCCGAGGTGTTTTCTTTTTCGAATAGTTCGATCCTATCTAGTATAAAGGAGTTTGGATTTTTTATGCCCGACTTATCTGCAAAGTTAAGGATAAAATAACTAATTACCTATACGAAAAATTACGACTAATTATTGCTAGATATAATAATACTAGAAAGAAGGAGATCCTTACCTAGTCTCCTACGATTTAAAAGGTTAGCTAATAATTGCTTTTAGCTCTAGCTCCTACGTATATCGCTTAGGGGATAAAGTTATACCTTTGCGATATTACCTAGGCTTATCTGCAATCCTAATTAATACTCGAATAAATAATCCTTATAAGCCTTCCGAAAGAACTCTAGGATAAGTACTTACTTTAGACGATTATCTATATTATTAAGCCGTTATATAATATTATAGAATCTAGAGTTTACTAGTTTTAGACCTATTTCGAGTACTATATTTAATAGCTTTATATATAACCCTCTATATTCGATAACTGCCTTCTCCTATTATATTCTAGCTATACTTATTTTAGTCTTATTAGGATATAAACTAATAATACGATTATCCTTAGCACTAATCCTTTCTATAAGCATAAAGAGGCTAAGCTAACTTCTGCCTAAATTCGCTCTAAACCCTAGGTAAACTTAACCCCTAGTAGTATAATAGATTTTAATAGTTCCTAGCTATATCTTATATCGAATTTGCTAGCAATTCGATAAAAAAGCTAGGCTGCTAAGATTAAAGTTATTAATTGCTCCTAGCCTAATTTTGCTTAAAGCTACCTCGAATAACGTACGCAAGGAGGCTATATTGCGTCCGTTTGCTAACTAGAGGCTGCGTTTAACCTATTTATTGCCGCCTAGTAATACTAACTTTCTAAGGAAGACTGCTAGAGGATTAATAAGCGGCTATAATAGTAAAAGGATAATTAGTAGCGCGGATTAATATATATCCTACTTAACTTTTTAGTACTTAAATTATTTATTTTTATAGATAGATTACTTATAAATAATAACGACTTATCCTTGCAAATTAGATATATTATTATCCTAGGTAACGAAAATAGGATAGCAAATAAGTTCGTTATAAAAGGAAACGTTATTTATTAGAGTTTTACGAAATATAAGAGGATTACCCGGAGTATCCTTGCTTTAGAAATATATAGTATATTATTAGGATTCGATATTAGAATCTCCCTAGTAATAACTCTAAATCGTATTATAGCTAAGCTAGGATTAGCCCGAGTTCCTATTATATTATGCATAGATTCTTTCTCGCTCTATAAGTACCTTATTAAGCTTAGAATAATAAAAGAAAAACGACTTATAATCGATATTATATCTATCTAAGAGTTATATAAAGGGCGAGAAATTAATAAAATCTAATAGATTATAGGAAAGGATAATCCTGCTAATACTATAATAAAAGCGACCCTAAATAAGGCGCTAAAACGTCTTATTAATATAAATAAGGCTACTATCTTGCTAGAGGGATTCGTAATAAGGAAGGAAATAAACTAGCACGATATTAGATTAAATCCGAATAAAATTCGATTCGATAAAGAAAGAACTGCTAGTATATATTTATTAGAATTAGGGACGCAGCTATAGAATACGGAATAACCTATTTCCGCATAAGCCCTTTTCTTATTACTAACTCGGCGATAGTTATAGTTATAATATAAGCAAACCCCTTTCTGCTAAATATTTTATATTATCCCTATTATAGTATATATTACCCCTTTCCGTATAAGTATTATGCCCCTTTAGATAGGAGATAGGAGCATAATAGGGGCAGTATAGAAGGGGAAGTAGATTACCCCTAAACTTAGTACGATAAGCATATAATATTATAATAAGTTTATACTAAGATTATAGCAATAATAGTTTAAAGGAGAAAGGGGGCAGCTATATATTCGGATTATATAGAGTTTAGGATAGTTATATAGTGCCTCTAGTTTAACCTAGATGCCTTTAAGATTATATATATAGTTCGTCTTCTTCTCTAATAGAGGAAGGGAGAGATAGATATAAGCAGATATTAATAGATTAAGGACCCGAGCTAACTTAAGCAGAGTCCTCTCTTATATTATACTAATATATATTAATGCCCTACCTATAATTTCTTTTTATCTGCCTTAATTAATTAGTTTCGACGTTCTACGTTAGCCTAAATAGCTAGGTTAATCTGCCTATTAAGTAGAGGCGTCTTAGGCAGAAGGATTAAGGGGGAGTACTTAGTAAGGGCAGGGAGGTTGTTAGGCTAAATAAGCTTCTAAGCAGTATAGTTAAGTAGTAGTTTCTTTTTAGCTAGCTAGTATAGGCTAATAAAGAGATCCTAGGCATAATTAGTAACTTAGAAGGTCTTTTAGGGAAAGGACTAGCTATTAATTATAAGAGTTGCAATTAACTGCTTACGCACTAGACTAGCTAGGCGGCCTTAGAAATCGACTAGGGGGATAGGGCTAATAGGGACTAGCTTAGTATCGAGGCATTTAATAGCTTGCTTAGCGAATTAGCGACTAATAAGGAGACGGGTATTTGCTCTAGTATTATAGAAAGATAAGGCTTAAAGAGCAATTCTATTAATTTAAACTTAACTATTAATAGTAAAGGACTCTCTAACCTTTTTTTCTATACGTAAGACCTTTAGGACTATTAAGGAGCCTTATAATAGTCTTACTCTTTTCCCGAATCCGAGTCTTTAGAGGCGGTTAGTAGTAGCGTTAGCGTTCTCCTTATACCCGAGATCCGGATATAGTCGGAGCAGTCTTTAGCTATATAGCCCTTTTTTCTATAGGTAAAGCACGTTCCGTTATCCTAGTAGACCTTCTTTTTAGCAGAGTCCTCTCTTATATTATACTAATATATATTAATGCCCTACCTATACTAATTAGTATTACTATTAGCTATTAATACGAGTCCTACGTCTAATAAAATATAGATTAGCTAGGAAATAGATACCCGGACCTAAGCTAGGAAACGACCTTTACCCTAGGAAGGAACGGACTCCTAGAGTTCGCGGTTTTAATCTCTTATAGTACTAGATAGTATAATAGCTGCTCGAAAGACTAAATCGACCTCGAATAATAATAAGATCCTTAGGAAGGAACGGACTCTTATAGCCTGCGGTTTTAATCTCTTAAAGACCTCGACTTATACCTAGAACGTTTAGGATAATAATCGAGATACCTAGAGGGATTTATTTTTTTTCTAGGGAAACCTTCTTAATTATTCTTTTACTTTTATTTTTACTCTTTACAACTTTTAGAATACTTCTTTTAATACTAACCTAAAATCGGATAGATATCGCCTCTATACTATACTTATTTTCTTTCTATTTTAAAGGGATTATGTTTTTATATCCTAAATATTTTTATATAGATATATAATTAAACTATACTTATTATATTTAAGAAGCAAGAATCTCTTTTATTAATTTAGCCTAGATAAACTAATAAATAAAAATTTTCTGCCTAGCTAAATCTATCTAAATTTTTTTACGCCTAGCTATACTTAAAATTTTTTGCCTAGCTATGCTTATTTAATTTTTTTGCCCCTAGATGCCTGCTAAATTCCTGCCCTAGCTGCTAAGCTATATTATTAGGATTATTTTTTTATTTTAAACTCCTAATAGGCTTATATAGCTGCCCGCGCTAAATTAGTATACTCCCCCTTCTAAAACTCGTCGAGAGGGTAGTTTATCTAGATAAACGCCGCTAGAGCCTGTATAGCGCGTCCTGCTTTAGGTGCTAGCTTTATATCCGATATTAGCTAAGAATTATCTTAATATCGGAAGGGGATACTTACTATCTCGTACCTTAATCCCTATAATAAATAGCAGAAGCAACTCTTTACTATAGCTAAATCTTATTCCTAGCAGGTATTAGCCGTAGGCGGCTACTAAGCTAAATAGGAGATATACTAGTAATAAGGGACTATCCTTATTACCTCTTTACGCGGCTAACTATAACTTAGGGTTTATAGGTTTTAATAAGACCCCCCTAGTATCTTAGGCGTTCTTGTTATTATTATTAGCGTCTTTAGCATAGTTGCGGCTAGGAAAAGGCGACGACTTAGTATTATTAGCGGCAGTATGCGTCTTAGGGCCCGAGGTATTAATAGCAAGCTGCTTAAAAAGGAAGCTAGGATACCTATATAAAATTAGTCTAATACTCTTATAAAATATCGCAAAATCGCGAGTAAATCGGATAAAATTCTGCTTACTTTACTATATACGCAGAGGGAGAACTAGAGCAATATTGCTATTATTATTATTATTACTACTAACGGCTATTATTTCTCTTATCGAGGTATCTTCGCATAAAGGCCTACCCTCTCTACTACCCCGCCCGCCCCTATGCCCTCTCCCCCTGCCCCTACCCCTGCGTTTCTTAGCTAGCTTTAGTAGTATTTCTAGAATATTTTGTTAGCCTTATATAACGATTTTAGGAAGGTATTACTGCTATTCCTATTTAAGTTATTTATACTTACTTGCAATAGTAATAATAATACTTTGCTGCTTTATTAGGAGAATAAAAGGAAGAAGAAAAGAAGAAGTATAAGAGGAAGAGAGGAAACGAATTTATTTCGCGGGGTAAGTTATATATACGCGTACGAAAAGCGCGAAATATAGTAAGTATGCACTATAACCCTACTACCCTATAAAAGACTGTTTTCTTTACCCTTTTTCTTTTACTATATTCTTCTTTATATACTCGTTTATTTATTTCCTATATTATTTCTTTTTTTCTATTATTCCTATATACTATTTTCTTTATTACCTTTCTTCTTCTTATTTGTTTTTTTCCCCTATAATAATTTAATAATAAAAAGAGGACTACTAGTATATAAATATAACTATATACGATATAAATCGTCTACGCGTTTTAGCGTATATCTGCCCCTAAAGGAAATAACTAGAGATAGGTATATATAGACTATTACGCGCTATACATATACTAACTCTCAGGCCACGTATCTATAAGACTAGTTACGAGGGCACTAACTATTTAATTATAGCCCTAATAGACCCTAGATTACGTATAGCAGTGTATATAGTCTTTCTTAGTACGCATAGCTTTAGGCCCCTTTTTCCTCCTTTCTCTCTATCTTAGAATCTTTATTTATAGTGCTTATAATATATTTACTTGTTATTTTAAGGCCGTTATACTATTCTAAAATCGATATATTGCTAATAAGCGGTTTATAAATACGTATTAGCCTTACGTCTCGTACGAAGACGCAAAATACCTGTATAATACGACCTAAGACTAGACTACGGCCTTCCGTTGCTAAGATAGGCAGCTAAAGACTGTAACGGCCTTAAAATAACAAGTAAATATATTATAGGCACTATAAATAAAGATTCTAAGATAAAGAGAAAAGAGAAAAGGGGC